>CAUYQG010125375.1:0-61780 GCA_963574415.1 Tarsius wallacei | reverse complement strand
TGGTTTCAGACTAGCCTGGGCAACTTGGTGAGACCTCATCTTTACAAGAAATAAATAATACAATAGCAAAAAACATGGAACCAAGCATGCTGTCCATCGAAGCTGGACTGGATTTTAAAAATGTGGTACATACATGCAATGAACTATTATGCAGCCATAAAGAAGGACAAACATATGGACTTTGCAGCAACTTGGATGGATTTAGAGTCGATCATACTCAGTGATCTATCACAGAAACAAAGAACAGAGTACCACATGTTCTCATTCATAAGCAGACCTTGAACAATTATCATAATACTCTAAGAAAGGGGTTGGCAGTAGAGGGAAACTGCCAGGGGAGGAGGGGTAGGATTGGCAGTTGAGGGAAACTGCTAGGGGAGGAAGGGGCATACCTCATCAACAAAGGTACCTACATAGTCGACATTTGTATACCTAACCCTGAATTGTACCCCACATCTTTAAAATAAAATAAAATAAAATTTAAAAATTACAAATGCTAAATAAATAAATAAAAATAAGCCGAGCATGGTAGCATGTGTCTGCAGTTCCAGTTACTTGAAAGGCTGAGGTGGAAGGATAGCCTGAGTCCAGTAGGTTGAAGCTACGGTGGCCATGAGCATGCCACTGCACTCCAGCCTGGGTGACAGAGTGAGACTCCAACTCAACAAAAACAAAAAATAAAATAAAATAAAATAAAATTATAATATTATCAATGCTGGGGCCATTTACAGTTCTTTTGTTTTTTTTTAACTTTTAATTTTTTTATTTTAAAGGGTACAATTCAGGGATAGGTATACAAATGTTCATTATGCAGGTATCCTTGTTGATGAGGTATGTCCCTCCCTCCCCCAGCAGATTCCTATTACTGCCAATCCTGCCTCCCTCCCACCCTGGCAGTTTCCCGCTACTGCCAATCCTTTTTGTATAGCATTACGATAACCGTTCAAGGTCTGCTTATGAGTGAGAACATATGATACTCAGTTCTTTGTTTCTGTGATAGATCATTCAGTATTATAGACTCTGAGTTGAGTCCAGGTTGCTGTGAAGTTCATGATTTTTCCTTCCTTATGGCTGCATAATATTCCATCATGTATATGTACCACATTTTTTTAATCCAGTCCTCTTTTGATGGGCACCACGGTTGGCTCCATGTTCTTGCTATTGTGAACAATACTGCAATAAACATATGTGTGCAGGTATCTTTTTCATAGCGATTTGAGTTCCTCCAGTTATATTCCCAGTAGAAAGATTGTGGGTCGTATGGAAGGTTGATTTTTAGATCTTTTAGGAATCCCCACACTGTTTTCCACAGAGGCTGTACTAGTTTACATTCCCACCAACAGTGTAGAAGTGTTCCCTTTATGATGCACCCTCTCCAGCATACAAGCAGCCAACAGATACATGAAAAAAATGCTCACCCTACTAGTCATCAAAGAAATGCAAATTAAAACTACACTGAGATACTACTTAACTCCAGTCAGGATGACCATCAATAACTCAAAAAATATCGATAGTTCTTAACTCAGCCCTGTAAAGAAGTAAAAGTGGACAACAGTGGTCAAACAACAATGTCCAAGCTTGGTATAAACACAGGCAGATGGGTCACAGCCAGGACCAGTGAGAACCAGAGACCAGAACAGCATTTTCATCCTCCACTGTTCCTCTTAGTGTAAGAACTTCATATTTCTCAAAGACTTTTGGAGTGGGGGAACCTCCAATTAGCTGGGATTAAATGTTCCACCACCATAGAGTCAGATCTAATTTTGCTTATGAAAATAAACATATTTTGTATACTGATTTTGTGAAGTAAAATTCATGCTCAGCCCACTACCTCTGTCCATCTAGCTAGGACTGTAAGCTAAGCCTTTTGGCTTCTCCTCAGTCTTACTAGACATCAGAATGTAAACTCCCTACTTCTGCTAAAGTTTGAAGATGATTCTAATTGCAAGGATTTATGTGCTCATTTCCTTTTTCAATAAATTGAAATAATATCCGTAAATGTGTGAGCCATAAAGCTAAATTCTGTAAGAAATGAAATGATTAAAAAGAACATGCTAACCAGATAACCATTTATGTATGTACAGATAGTTTTCAGGGAATCCTTTAAAAAGGTAACATAGTTTGTTATTAAAATACGCAGCCATCTTTCAACAAAACATGGCTAAGGCAATAGGCATGGTCACAATAAAAGTATTTCTGTCACAACTATTTTACATTGGGTTTTTTAATAATCATAATATATGGTGAAGATTCTTAAAGGCAACTATTATTTATCCAACTCTATCACCTCACAAAAGCATGTCAGCATGTAAGAGGACAGGAAAACACAGAGTATCACATAAATTTTAGAAACATTTATTCAAATCAAATATCCACTTTTAAATCAAGGGCAACTACCTCTTCATAAAAGAACTGTGTAATATATGACCTAGAAATGAATGTTACATATTTATAACTCTGGCTGGTAAATCTCAGGCATACTATTATTATGCCATTAAACTGGAAATATATAGAGTTGAAAAGAGGAGTGATCATAATAAAAGCACTTTATTCTGCACATAACACCTGAAATTCAATCTAATACAACTTCCAGATACCAGAAGTTTAATGTTTATGGTCTTTATTGAATAATATTCTCTTTCTTTGACTAAAGTCAGTAAAAAGTCATCTCTCAACTTTTCAGTCAAGCTAGAAACCATTACACCAAACTACAAGGTCATCAAGGTAAGAATAAAACCAAGAGATAGATCATTCTTCTGATCCCTGCCAGCTAATGTTTTAGTGTTTTTCTTTTCAATCCCAACACCAGTTTATGTAAATATTTTTACAAGATTGAAGTTTGACCAATTTTTTAATGTTAATGCATTTTTAACTTGCATATTCATATGGGTTATTAGAGTTATTTCAAGGCAAATGATGTCATCAAATAATGTTATAATTATGCTGCAAAGTCCTTTAGGTTTGGAGAATACAATGTAAATTTTTTTTGCTGTGGTAAAATACACATAGCATAAAAACACCATTTCAAGTATAAAGTGCAATGGCAGTAAGTACTCATACTGTTTTGTAACCATCACCACCATCCATCTCCAGAATTTTTTTACCATCCCAAACTGAAACCCAGTATCCACTAAACAATAACTCCCATTCTCTACTCTCCCAAGGATAACATTTGAATAACCTGTTTTTTGAAATATATATTCATAAATTGGAATTATACTCTTAAACAAGAAATCATCAATTAAAGGGCTCTAGCATTTCAGTTTTACACTTCAGAGACAATGATTGAACACAGTCGTTTGTTGAAATATTGCTGGTGTTAGTGGCATTATAGGCATATTTGCTGATGTTACAGAGCAGTTATAAATTTTGGATTTTGGCAATATAATTTTTAAAAATATGTAAATATAAAAACATGTAAATATTAAAGAATAATAATTTTTCATATGATTGGATAACTTCTGCTTTTAACAAGACTCAGAATATACGTGGGGAGCATGGATATAAAACAGTATGTTATTGTTTGTACACACACATGACAACCTTAATTTACTTGAGCAGTGAGGTTTTTTGTGTAATTCCCTAAAGATGTTTATATATTTATAAGGGTTCATCTCTATGTTCTTATGGCATATCCTCTGTCACCAGGTTGATGGCATATATTTGTGAGTAGATGAATATGTGAAATGATGTTTGAACAGGAAATTCAGTAATTGGCAGTAAAAAAGAACTTAAGAAGTAAATGAAGGGGAAAGAATTGCTTGTAAGGTCTTGCAAAAAAATTTTTAAAAGTTAGGCATTTTAGGCAAAGAAATCTTCAAAAAACACCTAAGCCAAATGACCTGACCTGAATGGAAGGAGCACATGTCTGTCTGTCTTAAACAACCCTCCTCTGTACTCACGTCTCCTGTTCTGCAGCCCATGTCTCCAAAATGTAGCCTTGCACTATGAACGAGTATCTGCTGTGTCTTCACATGCCTCATTTGTCCCACTCTACCCACATTCCACTGCTGACACACTATGGAACCCTTTCTACCAAACTTTATGATGCCTGAGTATACCAAACTCATTCATCTTAGCTATTTCATCTTTTCTCTCAAATCCAAGCTACCACATCAATGTGCTATGAGCCAAGAACTCCCTGGTCTTTCTTGTGCAATTTCTACTCTCTTCTACAACATTTTTTGGTCTTCAGATTATATATCTGTGCCTACAAAACCTAGAGACCTCAGGGATGATGGTAGAAAGTATAGTATGATAGGAAAGGAAGACAGGCTCATTCTTTGTGGATGTTGAATTACTTGTTTGAAGGATGGTTAGACTGAGAAGGCAGGAACAATGGGGTTCAATTTCACAGTGATCATGAATGCCATTTTTGCAATAAAGCTTATTGTATGGTATCATGTTTACTTCATTTTCCAGAACAAACTGAAAATGATTGCAGTACCAACCACCTTATTAATTTTCTAATATGTTATTAATATTTATACAAGATTTTACAGCTCATACACTTTGAAAAAAATCTCACACGCAATTTCAAAATCCTCTCCATCTGGTTTCTGGCAGGAATATTACTTACCCAATGAAGAAAATAAAACAATACACTAGGAATAACCAGGCTAAGGATTCCCCTGTAATTCTTCTTCTTTTTAATGGTCTCCTCTTAATATGCAATTTATATATATAAACTCGAGTTCCACTACATTCTTAGACAATAATAACAACCAATGATTATTAAGAATTTACAGTGTGCTAGGAGCTGTCTTAGGAGTTTATTCAACTGTCCTAAACTGTTCATTTAACCTTCACAACAATCCTATAAGGTAGAAACAATCATTATTCACTTTCAATACACTAAGCAAAGAAAGTGAAAGAGATAAGAAACCTATCCATGGCTACCCAGACCTTACCCAAGGTCACTAGAGATGCCAGATCATGCAATAACCAGTTTTAAATGTCATTATTATTTTCCACATGTAAGTTATTTTCATTTTCTAGTTTTACTCATGTTTTCCAATTTTAAAGAGATGAATGGCAGTGCATACTATTTCTCCAAAAGGCCTGGCATTTGTTAGTCATGCTTGAGATTTCTGTCCTCTCAGGTGCTTTTGCTGGATACCTTGGACATTTCAATTCAGTAGACAGTATTTCAACAATTTTTGAACATATTTTATAAGAAATTCACTGCTGAACCTCATAAAAGAGTCGCTTAACTTCTACAATGGGTAGTCACAGTCCTGCCTAAATGACTCCTCAGGGTTTAAAGCTGAAATTGGAGAGTCCTGCAGAGAAACAGAAGAGAGCCAGTCTATCACACCTTAAAAATAGGTGCATATCTTGCTACTCCATGTTTAAAGACAGCCCATGGAAAGAAATGAACACTCCTTCAAGTAAGAACTGTGTCTTTCACCATCAGCATCCCAGAGATGAATCCTCAATTCAAAATGTGAGTGAAAGGAGGCAAATACTAGTTGTGCCTAACGGTGCCCAAAGAGGCCAGTTTGCTACTTCAAGATACTTTCCACATTTTCATTTTTAAAAAGTACACTCCTTGACTTAACATGATTTTTATAATTGTATTTCAAAATAAATCATATTCAAATTATTTGAAAATACCTGCTAGTGCAAATCTGTTAATATTATCCTATATTTTAAGACATACAATTCTGTGACTGTTTTAAATAATTTAGTCAAAATAGAAACAATCAGATTATTGTAAATTCCTTATTTCTATTTACAGCTATTAATAAAGTCACTAGAAAATTTGTGAGTGCAAGCAAGGTTTGCTTTATCTATTACCTTATTTAGAGTTATCTGGACCCACTGACTGAAAAGTGATCACGGTGCTAAACAAATATAGTTGCAAAATTCAAAAGTTTTATTACTAGAGCACCATGCTTCAAGACATTCTATGACAGATATTAAAATTGAATTTGGGTATTGCACATGATATGCTTATAAAATAATAAGACTGATTTCTGCAAGACACACATATGCAAGTGGTCTTAGTTTACAGTGACACCACCTAAACAAAAACAAAAATGTTCAAATGCTGAGAATTATTTCTGAGACATTTTCAATTTAATACGGTTATAATGTGTTAAGCGTGAGTCTTAAATTAGGCCAACGGGCAAAAGTAAGTAATTGCTAGGTAAACAGAACAGAATTTTTATTGTTTTTACCATGTTTTGAGGGATAGGGAGCCTTGGTGTTATCTGAGATTCTGCTCCTTCTCTCACATCCTGTATATGGTAAGTGAGCAAACATCTTCTATGGAAATCCACAATTCCATCACTCACTGCCAACATCCTGGTTCAAACAACAATGACTTCTCATCCGAATTATTGCAGTAGACACCTAATTGGTCACCTGCAGTCTCTTTTCAACAGAGTAGTCAGGAAGATTCTGTTAAGACAAGTCATATTATAACTCTGGCTTTTCTTTTCAGTCAGGCAAAAACCAAAGTTCTGGCAACAGTCATCTGGCTGGCTATCCCTATCTTGGCCTTGTCTGCTCTACTTCTAGTTCTCTCTGACGCAGAAACACTGGCTGCCTTGTTCTTCCATAAAACTGTCTCGCAAGCCTCAGGGTCTTTGCATTTGCTCTTTTCTTGGCTTGGAATTCTCTTCCCCTAGAAACTGCATGGCTACCTCCTTCTCTTCTTAAGGATACAGGCTTTCCTTCCCACCTTGTCGAAAACATCAACAGCACCCTCAACACACACACACTCTTCAAAACCCTCTTCTCCACTTTTTTTTGTTAGCACTCTTTACCATAGTACATAGGTGACTTATTTACCTTATTCATCATCTGTTTCCCCATTAGAATGCCAGGTCCAGGAGGTTTTGTTCACTATTTTCCATCACCTATGACAGCGTCTGGCATATAGTGGTGCTTAATCCATTTTTTGTTAAATAGGATGAATGAATGAATAAATGAATAAATGAATGAATTCAAGATCATAAGAAAACATAAGCTGAAACAAAAAATGAGTATTCATTAAAATACTTCCAGCAAAGGAGAGTGAGAAATAAGGAAGAAGATACATAGACATGCGTTTATTCATTGTATTTCTTCCAAACAAACAAGTATTGAGTGCCCACACGTAACTCTTTCCTCAGATGAAGCACATAGTCTCTCAAGAAGTTCACAGTACAGCTGGGAAGATGAAGGAAGAAAGATACATTGACAATCTGTCATTATGGAGGTATTTTGGGTCACCAAAGCAGGGCTCCTGACCAGAGTCACAGAGGTAGAGCTATATTGAGAAATCAGGATAGAGAGGAAGCAGGCCAAAGCCAGATATTAAATGACCTCTTATTTCATGGTAAATGATTAGATTTAATCTTAGAGTTCACAGGCTTGAGAGCCATGGAAGAGTTTCAAGCAAGAAATTATGACATGGTCAAATTTTTGTTTTATAAAAGTTATTAGTAAAAGGATATTCATTATATTGTTATATATAGTAGCAAATAAATATAAACATACCCAATGATATGGAATTGGATCATTAATTATGACAAATTTCTATACAAAGTCTACATTAAAAGTGATATAAATAAATATTTATAGGAGTTCCATGATATATTATTAGAAAAATAAATTTTTTAAAAGCACATATAGTTCCCCTAAAGTAACAAATATATATATTTCTGCATAAAGAAAGTCTGTAAAGACATATGGAAAAATGTTAATAGCAATAATCTCTAGGTTGTAGGGCTTGAGGTAATTTTATGTTCTTTATTATGCCTTCTGTGCTAAGTTGATTTTTACAGTAAGCATGCATGGCTTTTACAATAAGAAAAAAGAGTGCTTTTACTGGAGGGGAAAAAAAACATCTCTGAGAAGAGAGTCCCACTAGGATACCATGACAATAAATCCAGGAGAAATGGGATGAGGGAATAAAGAGAAATGCAGAAGGTAGGAGGAAGGCACAGGTGGCTGAGAGGTTCCTTCCTGACTTGTGATGTCATGTGCTTGGTAGAGTCATTGACTAATGAGTAGATGCTGGGGCCCAAAGATACTTTGAGGAAGCCGAAGTTTCTTATCCACCAAGATCTGTAGTTAACTTTTAACACCTGGTTAGAATCCAGGGAATTAACTAATACCATGGTCTGCCTACACAGCTTGCTGGGATTTCCATATGGCACCATTCTTAAATCTTTCTATTCCATAGAAAATAAATCAAAGCCAAAAACTCCCTGCTGCCCTCCATCTCTTTCCTAAAGCCTTCCTCTGTCTTTTGCCCTGAATGAAGTCAGATTTCTGAAGGCATCACTCCCCTGGAGCCCCCTTGGTGGCCACCACTCTTTCTCTCTGGGCTGAGAGTTGACTGCTGTCCTTCTTGTTCTTTGATTCCATTAGAGCAGTGGTTCTCAACCTTTTTGGCATCAGGGACTGGTTTCATGGAAGACAATTTTGCTGTGGAATGGAGATGAGTTAGGGGTAGGGGACCATCAGGCACTACGCAACCTGGATCCCTTGAATGTGCAGTTCACAACGGGGTTTGTGTCCTATGAGAATCTAATGCTGCTGCTGACCTACGCAGCCCAGTGCCACTAACTGGTACTGGTCCTAGGCCTTGGGGTTGGGGACCATTATATTAGAGGAGCAATTCCAATGCTCCTTAAGACCATTAGTTCTTACTTTGTTTCTGTCAAGCTCATGTTAACAGGCCATGTTTACCTCCTTCTATCCATTCTTGTTTCTGGCTTCCAAAGTCTTAACAAACATTTGTTTGTTTTCAAGACTTAAGTATTGTGCTCACCATCTTTGTCACCACCTCAAGCCTGCCAGGATCCTAGCTGATTTCAACTCCCATAGGGGCAACCCATCTGATACGCTCATGTTTTGGGGGGTTTTCTTTAGGAAAAAGTTAAGAAACTTCAGAAACTCAACTTCACCTCATCTGTCTATTCTCAAGATCACCTTGCACCTTGGCAACCCCTGGAAACTGTGTTACTCTTTCCTCTTTGACCTCATCTTCACATCCTTTCTTCTCTCTGATATTATGTGTGTCCTTTGACCTCAGTGAGAGAAGTGAAGAGAACAGACTAAACCAGGGGTTAGCAAACCTGGTCTATAAAGGGCCAGAGAATAAATATTTTAGGTTTTGCAAATCTATTTTCACAACTACTCAACTCTGCCATTGTAGTACAAAAGCAGCAACAGAAGACAAATACTATACAAATGGGCAAGTCTGTGTTCCACAAAACTTTACGTATACAAATAAGCAGTGGGCTGGTTTTGGCCCACTGGCTATAGTTTGCTGAGCCCTGAAATAGATCTGCATTCTCTTCCCTTTTTCTTTTCCCTTTCTCCTTAACAATTGATTGACTCTTAATCCTCCTTTTTGTCTCTATCCCATCATTCTCTCATCATGGATAACTCCATGGATATAACATCTTTGGTCAATTTTCCCAGAAAAGCTCCAATCTTAGACCAAACCCACCATTACACTTTCTACTTCTGGATTGCTAAATGCTGATAGAGAAAATCATTCTTTTTCCCACCAAGAAAACTAAAAAATTTAGTAAACATTTTATTAATCCATTTTCCATACTTTCTAGTTGCAACCCCAAGCCTTTTCTACTTTTCTCAAGAATTATATCATATAACTAGCTTCCTTGCTCACACACAAAACAGAATATGTTACAAAAAAACCTCCTAACTCTCTAAACATTTTGCTTTCCCATTTAAAAGTGTACTGCCATCCAAATCTACTTCTTTCTTGTACCCTTTTACCTTACTGGAAGAGATTTATTTCTTTCTTCCTCCCTCCTGTGCATTTGATCTCTTTTTCATCTATATTGGTTCCGTTCCACGAGCATTTTATTGTGCTCAAATGTCTCAAAAATATAAGATTCTTAAATGTGGCTATATACACACACACACACATTTACACACACACACACACACATACACACACACACAAATGTCAAACCAAAGTTTCATGAAACAATATTTACTACATGTGTGTGCTATAATAGTATCTATTGTCTAACATTCCATTTTTTTCCTACGCTGACCATGGCCCACTAATTGATTTTTGCCTCCAACAAATAGATATACCTGAGAAAAACTTGCATATGCACACAAGAAGACATGTATAAGAATTCATGTTGTCATATCCTTATAGAAGGATATGAGAATAACCTAAATGTTTATCAATATAAGAATGAAAATACAAATTCTTATATGCCCATAATACAGACTACCACACAGCAGATAGTGCCACAGCTACATGTATCAAACATAAACATCAAAGACAAAGTAATGATTGATAAAAAACAATTTTCAGAAGTAAAACGATTCAGAAGTAATCATTTTACTTCTGAAAATTATAAAATTTGGCAAAATGTGAAACAATACTATAAGTTTTTGTGATCGCATGGACAGATGGATGGAGATGCAACACATATCTCAAGCATAAGAATATACATAGAAATGATAGCAAATTCAATACAGTGGCTGCCTCTAGGGAGAGGTCTACAAAGGGCTTTACCTGCATTGTTGCATTTTTTGAATATCTGAAATAATATGGCAAAGCAATATGTGGTGAGTATACAGAAAATTGTTGTACTACCCAGTATTGTAAATGTATTTAAAACACACAATCAAAAATGTTTAAGGATGCTAGTAGAGATACATATTTAACATCTGAGTGAATGTGCATGTTCTTCAAGGCTCAGTCCCATAGATCCTTCTTGTTTCATTCCACATTCTCTCCCTAGGAGACCCTCACCTGAGAAGAGTCTCTCACTTGTGTGGTGATAGATAACTCAAGTTTACATAGTTGCTGCAGATCTCTTCACTGAGCTCTAGATCCATGTATCCAACTGCTAAGTGACTTCACTTGAAGCTTTCAAAAGTGCTTCAGCTTCACAATGTCAAAACTAATGTTGGGATCTTCTCTCCAACCTGGGTACACTTCCGATGTTTCTACCATGAGTAGCACAACCTACTACCAGTTATACAAGCCAGAAACTTAGAAGCCATCCTTGATCTCTCCTCCCTTCACCATGCCTCTTATCTAATCCTTCACTATGCCCTTTTGCCTGTGCTTTCCTACTCTCTCTTGAATCCTGTCCCTTTGTCTCTATTTCCATCACCACTACTACAGATTCATCCAGCCCTCGCTGCTCACCAGCATTACTTGGAGCGTGTTAGAAATTCAGATTCTCAGGCCCATAGTAGATGTACTGAATCAGAATTTGCATTTTAACAAGACCCCTAGATAATTTATAAGAACATTAAAGTTTGAAAAAATCTTTCCTAGTAATCTCTTAAAATTCTTCTTGCCCCCTTTTTATTTAATTGTGCAGATGGTTCCTGACTTTCAATGGTTCAACTTAAAATTTTACAGTGGTGTAAAAGCAATATACATTCACCAGAAATGGTAATTTGAATTTTGATTTTTTTGTGGGCTAGCAACAAGCAGTATGATACTTTCTTGCAATGCTAGTCAGGGGCAGCAAGCCACAGGGCCAAGTCAGCCATGTCATCAGAAGAGTGAACAACCATCCTCTACAGTAGGCTGTGGTATGGGATGATGTCGCCTAACTGTGGGGTAATGAAAGTACTCTGAGCAAGTCTAAGATGGGCTAGGCTAAGTTAGGATGTTTGGCAGGTTAGGTGTACTAAATGCATTTTCTACTTATATTTTCAATTGACTGGGACGTAACTCCATTATAAGTTAAGAAGTATTTATATTTTCAAGAGTTGGAAATAGAATAAATGGGTTGGAAGAAATTGAGTTTGTTTCTTAACTGTACCTACCTCTCCATCATCATCTCTAACTCCTATCCCTCTCTCTCAGCTCCAGCCACATGACCTTCTTTTAGTTTTTCAAATGCATCATCACACTGTTTCCTTTTGCTTGGAATGCAAATTTCCTTCTTCACCTATTTAATCTTCAATCTCAGCTAACTTCTCTCTGACCACCATTATTACTCCTACTACCTAGAATCATTATTTCTGATATTTATTCAAATTTTTCCCTGAGGTGTTTCCTTCACAGTATTCATTACATACTTGTGTGATTATTACCCATTTCAGTGTAAGCTTTATGAAGTTAAGGCCCAAATCTGCTTTGCTTCCCTTGTATGCTCAGTGCCTAACAGAGTGCCTGGCACAGAATATGTTCTCAGTAAATATTAATGATTTTCTGGCTAAATAAATGAAATGTTGTCAAAGAAATGCCTCTAGTTGAGTGAGGGATAGCACTAAAAGGTTGAGCCATGTGTTTCTTGCTTGACTCATAAATCTTTACTTTGTCCCACTCACAATGTAAGAATTTTTTATAATTCCAGTCCCCCCTACCTTTCCTATATGATGTTAGAACATATTGGTTCTCTGTATAATCTGGCCTACAGAATAGATATCATAAAATAATATTCCTTGATAAATATATATCATGCCAGGAAAAGTTCTAAGAAAAATGGAGACAGTGGTGAACACATGAATGTGAAAAGTCAATCAAAATGCCAGGTCAGCTTACTCTGCCTTGCAGAGAGCCTGTCTAGTTAGACAAAACTATTGAAGGCTGAACTCAGAAAGTCTAAGGCAATGAAGGGCAGGAGGGGCTATGAAGCAAGTGAGGGTCTGGAATAATAATAATACAAATAATAACAATAATCATCATTAATATTTATTGAGCACATGTGCCAATATGTACATTACTGAGCAACATTATCTCACTTAATTTCATGATAACTTCATAAAGCAAGACTATCATTATTTCCATTTTACATATGCGGCATCTGCGGCAAAGAGCTCTTAAATTGCTTTACCCAAGTATGTCCAAGAAGTAGATGGTGAAGCTGGGATTTGAACCCAGCAGTCTGCTTTGTTTTCAACCATTCAATGATACTTCCTTAATAAAGGAGCTAAGTTAGGAAGGGAAGATGCAGGGCAAGTGCTGGAATATACAACAAATAAATGACTGGGGGTCAAAAGCTATGGTGGTTAAACTTTAGGATGTTACTGTAAAGATTAGGGCAACAGCCAGGAGTATCACCTCCAGGGAAGATTAAAAGGTAAGACAATATTCATGATCCCCCAAGCCTTAAATCTTCATGCTTTTAGAAAGACAACATTTTCTGAATACAGATAAAACTGCTAGAATTGGCAGCTCTATCTCCCACATCTGTCATAACTTTCCTGTTTACACTTATCCCCAAACCACACACATCCAAGTCATCAGTTATTGCTGACATAATTAAACACATATATACACATGCAAGCCATTAAGACAAGTAACCTCAATCTCAGGAGAATAAGGATAACTTTTACATGATAACACCTCATGCCAAATCCCTGTACTTCTTGTGCACCTCTTGACTCCCTCCCTCAAACTTGCTCTGTGCACCGTGGCAGATGATGACTTCCAAATGCACATCTCACTTCGAACCACTATTAATTCCAGAATCCCTCCCCTGCCCCGACTTCCTAATTTCCAGATGTTGCTCCTCTTTCGTATAAATGTCTAAGTCTAAGATATCATATACAGAGTAAACAACCACAGACCTGCAGATTTCTTCACAATCATAAGCTTTTGAAGAGTGTTTGCATGAGGACTATAGGTAACTTTAGACAAAGGGATTTACAAAAAAAAGCATTGGGACGGAAAATCACATTTACAGCTGGTTCCATGAGTTAAGAATGTATGCCTTCCATCTAAAATGTTCTAAAATAATCTAGTTCAGAGTCTATTGCAGCTAATGTATATTACAAGCTAGGACACATGAACATAATCTATTTGCCCTGGTGATAAAACACTAAATTAAGGTTGATATATGCAAAATCCCCATTTGCTTTATGGTGGGTAAATGAGTTAAGTTTCGCTTTTATTCTTGTTTTTATTAAAAATGTTGGCATGGTATGCCCATTTAAATACTTTATGCCTATATTTTGTCTGCTTTTCAATATTGGTGAATTTCAAGGCCCATGATAGCTATGTGATACAATGCAACACGTAATAAGAACCACCTCAAAATTTTGTCTAACAGCCCATCAATCCTAATAAACACATGTTTTGTTAAGTTCAGTGAGTTATATTTGTTTATCTTCTTGTTTTTCAGGAGTTGATTTTGGAGACATTAGTCACTATTTTTAAAAACTCTCATTGAATTAATCTAAAGAACTTTACCAGTCAGGGCCCTAGTGACAACACACCAAGAGGTTTAGACAAGAGGACTGTCATCCTGAAACACTCATTTGGGTTTTAAAATTGGTTTTAATAATAGGGTAGGTCATATTTTTTCATTCCTAAAATCACAAGTGTATAGAAATGTGTTTTCAATAAATCTCATATGCTTATAAAACTATGTGAAATTCCTGATCTTTTTTTCATTTTGTTTTGAAGTTCTAATAAAATTATATGAATCTCTAGAACTAGCTGTGTGCCTTCTTAATACCACTCTGTTGTTAGACAGTAAATAAAATTATGGTAATAAATTATTGTTAAAGACAATAAAGTTAAATTACATGAACTAATTTGAGTTGAATTCCTAGCACTTACAACCCAGATAGAATTTATTAGAAGGTAATCTAGACAGTTTCCATATTTCCTTGAGAAAATGCTTTAGGTACACCAAAAAATTTCTTGAGCTAGGTTATCAAACTGTTGCCTATAAAGTATGTATCTGGGTTACTTAAATCTTGTGTAGTAAATCATATATTCTGAAGATATCTCATGTCTCTTATTTCACATGCTTTTATGGAAACTTCACATTTCTTCTACGAGATAGTCTAATTCTCCTCCTTTTCTTTCTGGATAGGTTTGCAACTTGCTTTTAACTAACAGAATGTGGTGAAAGGGACAGCAAATGTCTTTCAGAGACTGAATCATTAAAGGTGATGCAGCTGAGATATACGTTGAAACTCTCTGGCTCGGATCTCCTGAGCCACCATGTATGTAAACAGTCAAATTCTTGTGAGGAGTCCACTGTACCTGGCACGGACGATTATTCCTCAAACGGCCCGGGCAAAGGCAGAGAGATGCCCAGCCAGTCTCCGGCTGTACCAGCTTGAACTACTGCCTAACCGCAACCACATGCGAGCCTCCTGAATCACTGACCCTCAGAACTCTGATAAACAAGTAACTCTTGCACATTAATCTACAAAGTTTTAGAGTAATTTGTTACGCAGCAATAGTAATAGGAACAAACTATTTAAGATTTTAGGCCCCTAAGATAAATATTTTAAAAAATTGGACCCAAAGTAGGAACATTCATTTAAAATAAGAAAATATTATTTCCAAGTGTTTATTTTCTCAAAGCAAAAAGTTTTCATTTTTGGTTTTCATGAGAGTAAACAGACTTAAAGAAATCTTTACATTCTAAAGCTTAAACTTGTGATCAGATAACCACCGATTTTCCTTAGATTTTATTTAAATCTTATCCTTTGCCTAATGATATCACTTCTACCTTGTTCTGCCACGATAGACAAGGAGGGAGAGAGGGGGTGAGAAAGAGAGAAAAAGAGAGAGAGAGAGAGAGAGAGAGAGAGAGAGAGAGAGAGGCATAATTAATAAAAATTTGAAAGTGTGTTAGCTACCATGATATGAAAAAGTTGCTTCAACTCTCACTGAGTTGTTTCAACATCCCATTATGAGGACTAGAAAACAGAACATCATATTTCTTTTGTATTTTTTAATGCCTTATAATTTCAAATCACACCCTCTGTGATGGAGTGTTGTAGCTATGGTTGGAGGCAGATCTATGTTTTGAAGAGACAGAAGCTCATGTAATATGGGTGATCCTCCTTATGAAAAGAAATATAAAATTACAAATACAAAATTGACTGGAAAGATGAGTTTTTATTTAGACTCAGAAAATAAATCTTTAAAAAAACACCAGATTTTGAAAAGCTGACAACTACTATCAACATCTCAAAATCTGGGAAAAATATATTGTATTAATTAATTGGCTAACACACATCTGTGATACTTTTTTACACTTCTTCCTATAAAAATTTCATAATATTTTTTAGAGTTAAAAGATAAGTCTTTCTTCCAGTACGAATGATTGAAATTAGCTTTTTATTATTAATAGTAATTATTTATAAAAAGTACTATGTGGTTAAAATCATACATGCTACACACACACACACACACACACACACACTTATAGAATGAAAACCAAATCCTCCACTTAAATTTTGCACTTCAAATGACTGATTTTTCTACCGACCATCTTCTGGTTGTATGTCAAATATGTACATGTCAAACCCTCTTTTTTTTCTCTATCTTACACATAGTTTGCTGCTATAAGATATATTTGTATTGTAAAATGGCTCTACTGGGCAATTTAGCCCAGTAGGTGGGATGACTCTTCCTAGACGTCTAGACACCAGGATAGCTAGTAATATTTGAGCTATGCAAATAAGAGACTATGAACCATGTAAGTATATCTCCCTAAGCTGAAATGAAAGTATTCCCAACTCAACTTCTTAAGTAGACCCCAAACATGCCTGTGGCAACTTCATTGCCATCTGCCGTGAGCAGAAATGTGATGGAGGGAAAGTTGGAGCTGGAGGAGACAGTGTTCTTAATGTTTGTGAATAAAATATCCACCAAACATATGCTCATGTGAACACTGAAGGACCGTTCCAGAGTTTGGAGGGAGCTCATGCATGCAAAAGGTTTTGAAGCTGAGTCTTCATTGATTCATTAGCAAATTCACCTTAGCTATGACTCTACATATTTTTATACCCCCTTTGGAGAGTTCTTAGGTTTCTTGGGGGCATCCCCAGTCCAGATCAAGTTATTTGGGTTGTCAACATGCTTCAAAACGTTAACAGTAGCTATATCTGGATAGGGGAATTTTATTTGCTATTTTGTGTTTTTCAAGATTATTTTTCCTTTCATAATTAGAAAAAGCACACTATATTTATGTAACCTAAAATGTTAGGATAAACCTTACAGAAAAAAAATTCTATGAAAAATTTACTCAAGAGGGTAAGACCCAATCTTAAGCAAGATGCAACTTTTTGTGATACCTCAGGCATTAGTTACTTGTTTTTGTCCCACTTGCTTTAGAAACAAACAAATCAAACATGAAAACCTTTATAATTTAACTATTTCGTTAATTAAATGTACCCTGTACCCTTTACCTGTGGTGTCCTGAACTCTGGTATACATTATTCTCTTACCATTCTACATTATGTTGAGACTACGCATCTGAGTCTTCCTCCACCCCACCTTCTCCCAATTATCAGTGCTTCAAGAATACCCTTCTCTGATGAGAAATGCAAATCAAAACCACATTGAGATATATACAATTGATCTGATCATCCTCAGGAATCTTCCTCACAAACCAGCTTATCATGAACTGCCAGAAATTCCTACATGACTCTCTCTCTTAACTAAACATGCCACCTTTTCCTCTTCCTGGGCTTCTATATGTTGCCAATGGACAACCTAGTCCAGTGGGTCTCCCCTTCTTGTTTCCACCCATAATCCCACCTCAGGTTTTAAAGGGAATCAAGGATAGATGTCCTCTATTTTTTGGCTTTCCCACTAGCCTACTTAATACTACAACTCCCATTCCATGAACCAACCAAGATGAAGAGGGCATAAGCATGATATTCATGAACCTCTCACCTCCTCTAATTTTACCTCTCTCTGGCAGTGCTCACTGCACCCAGATAAAAGGGGTGGTCTTCCCTTCTCTTCTTTCATTATATCGCCATTATAAATACAAAGGAGGGCTCCCACCCAAAAAAAGATTTTTTTGTGGAGGGTGGGCTCCTTGCAGTATAGGCTTCCCCCACTAAGTAAGTGTTCTAGGAACCCAGGGCTAGCAAACACCTGGTGTTGTTGTGAGCTGCCTTTGGCTTCTGTAATTTTTTTTTTGAGATTCTTTCAGTGCTTTTGCCCATTTCATGATGGGTAATTTACAAGTGTACCTGCCCACACTGCACTGAGTATTCAGCAGTTTTTGACCAAAAATGGCACAACCCCTGGGTCCCACCCTCCTTCTACACCTGGTCTTGCCCAGAGATATTTTTTTGTTGTTTCCACAGATGAAAAAAGTCCTCAAAGGCAAACTGATGTGCCTTTTGTTTTGCTGATGTGAAAGGGGTGAAACAAAAAACAGCAGGAGCACTAAAAGGCATCAAAACTGGCAAGTTCAAAAACTGTTTTGAGCAATGGAAAAAGGGTCTCAATTGGTGTACTGCATCAAACAGAGGGTACTTTGGAGGTGACAAGTTTAAACAGGTAAGAATAAATGCACAATCTTTTTATTAATACACAACTTTTTAAAAATAAAATCCAGTTTTGCGGGGGGTCTCCCTCACACATTGTGTCCTCTTCTAAAGGTGGCACTTTGATTTTCACCGGAGACCACAGTGGCAGATGAAGTACAAGGAAATAATAGCCTACTGATTTCTAAGCTTCAAGTAGAAGACAGGAGCAATGTTATTGGTATATATGGACTGCAATGCCCACTCTGTGTGACCGACCAGTAGTGGTTTGAGTTCATACTGACTGCCACACTTACAGGACATAATAGGTTTTAAATGCCACTAGGTTTACTTAGATACAGCAGAGGAAACACAGCATGTCAACATGACAGCATAAAACACATCTTCAATAGAAGTCCCTACAGCAGTCGAGTTATTGCTTCCCAGATAAGATCATGCTCAACTTAGCTGTAAGAAGTGAGAACCCACCGACGAATGCAGGCTACTCTGATACAAGGAGCCTCATACCTGCAGGGAAACATATCCTGTAACTGCCTGTGAGGACATTTCCCAAGCCTCCACAAGGTACATATTCAGTATGATGGAACCATTCAGAAAAGCTAAGGTTATGCGTTCTTCAACATATTTTTCCACCTGTAGCCATATGAGCTCTAAGGTCTGTCTATATGCCAATTAACAGTTCGTTTAGTCCAGATTAGAAATTGTCTTCCCGGTAAACAATATCAAACACAGCTGACATTCCACATTTATCTTAAATGACTATGTTTCTAAGGAAACAACATTGGGAAAGGATAAACCCAAGGTCATCATCACATACAAAACAGGTTTAGACTGATAACTCTTTCTCTCAAAGGATAAATCTAAAAACATATCAACAATTTAAAATAGTAATAATAATGCCTAATTTGTGGCCAAAATAGCCTGAGATTAAAATACTGGTCAATAATAGAATAAAAATTTTAGAGTCATTGCATTTTTCAGAATAATGGTAAACATATCAATTAATTTCAGGCTTTAAATATAATCCTAAAATCCCTGGAGTAACCACTAAAAGAATAAATGTAGACTATAAACTTCCAAACATATAGAAAGCTGAAATTTTAAGAAAAAATAAAGGTTATTCCATCCAAAAGCATAAAAGAAAAGGAAAGGAGGCAAAAAAAAAAAAAAAAGAAAGAAAGAAAGAAAGAAAAGAAAAAAAGAAAGAAAAGGAAAGGAAGTGCAGAAGAAAATAAAGAAATAGAAAGCATATAATAAGATGGCAGAAGAGCAACCCAAGCATATGAATTATCTCTATAAGTAAAATGAACTAAATAAACTCTTCAGATTAGATTCATAATAAATATTAGGTAAAAAATAAAGCCTCTAATTCCTGGGTTTAGACAATTTTCTGTGTCAGCCTCCCAAGCAGCTGGGACTATAGGTGTATGCTACCACAACCAGGGAAGTTTTAAAATCTTTTGTAGAGGTGAAATTTAGCTATATTGCCTAGGCTGGTCTCAAATTCCTGGGTTCAAGTGATCCTCCAACCTCTTCCTCCCAAAGTGTTGGGATTACAGGCATGAGCCACCAACCCAGCAAGTAATTATTATTATTATTATTATCATTATCAATATTTAGAGATAGGTCTCGATCTGTTGCTCAGGCTAAAGTGCTCTGGAATGATCATAGCTCACTGTAATTTTGAACTTCTGTGCACAAATGATGCTCTCACCTTGACCTCCAAAGCACTGGGATTATAGAAGTGAGCCACTATACCCAGTGCTTTCAAGTAATTACAGTAATGTCAGACAAAATGGACTTCAGGGCAAAAAGACCACTAGAGATGAAAATGTAAGTATAATAAAGTTTCAATACATTACAAAGGAATATACAAATGAGCAATATTAGCAATAAAAAGAAAAAAGTAATTAGAGATGTTTCAAATATTTGAACTGGCTATTAAGGGCTATAATTAATAAATTTATAACACAATTTGGGAAAAAGTGAAACATAAGAAAAACACAACTTAACCAAAATTGACTCAAGAAGAAATAGAAAACCCAATAGTTTATACAAGATTGGTTTTAAAGGTGAGTTTTCCCAACCATTTAAGGAATAAATTCAATTTCACAAACTCTTCCAAAGAATGAAAAAAGAAGACATACCCCTTAACTCATTTTATGAGGCTAGCACATATCTAACAAAACCATATGAGCAAAATACAAGAAAAAAAAAAAGAATTCATTCTCCTTCATGAAAACAGGTTGATCCCGCACTTTGGGAGGCTGAGGTTAGTGGATTGCCTGAGCCTGAGGGTTCTAGACCCGCCGGAGCAACTTGGTGAGACCTCATCTCTACAATAAATCAAAAATTAGCCAGGCGTGGTAGTGCATGACTGTAGTTCCAGCTACTTGGAAGGCTGAGGTGGAAGGATGACTGGAGCCCAGCAGGTCGAGGCAGCAGTGGCCAGGAGTGGCCACTGCACTCCAGTCTGGGTGACAGAATGAAACTCCAACTCAAAAAAAAAAAAAAAGAAAACAGTTGAACAAAATTATTAGCACATGGAATTCAGCAGTGAGTTAAAAGCTAAATTATGAACTAGGCAAATTTACCCTTAAATCACAATTGGTTTAGCAAAAAAATAATTAAACAATTACTTATACATATATAACCAAATAAGCAATTAATTATATATAAAAGAAAAACTATACAATCATTTCAAAAAACACATAAAAAGTATTTAATAACATGCAATATTATTTATAACAAAAATTGTTAGTATACTAGGAATATAAGGGAAATTGGGAAATTTCATAATACTTAGAGGGCATTATTAAAAACTGCATACTTACTGATAAAATTTGACAGGATTCAGATAAGAAACAAAGGCAGCAATGCATACTTTGACCATTTGCATTTAAATTACTGGAGGTTCTAGCCAGTGGAATAAGACAAGAAAAACAAATACTAAGAAATAGAAAATATTTTTTAAAATGGCAGATTATATGATTTATATTTATATATATACAATATCAAATAACTTAATAAATATTAGAATTAATAGGCAATTTAGCAAGATGGATACAAATAAACATACTAAGTCAACTGAATTTCTATGTACTAATAATTAATTAGTAAATCTAGGTTATAAAAAGATATCACTTAAAATAGCAACAGAATATGTAAAATATCTAGAAGTATATTTGAGATGACAAAAGATGTGTCAGCCATTTTTGAAGAAAATTATAAAACTTATATGATTTGAAGATTTTAAAGAAGACATAAATTTATGGAGACATACACCATGTACTTAGATTAGAAGACTCAATATTATTACAGAAAAGCAAATGACCAAAACAGATATCATTTCTGAAGAAGAAAAACAAGACAGAGTGCTTTGTTCAACCAGCTGTGAAAATGTTTTATAATGTGCAAAAGGCAATCACGTTTCTTTACACCAATAATAAACAAACAGAAATCCAAATAAAAAGCACAATCCCATTCACAATAGTCACAATAAAAATGAAATACCTTGGCATCTTCCTAACCAGAGATGTGAAAGACCTTTACAATGAAAACTACAAGACACTGCTCAAAGAAATCAAAGATGGCACAAACAAGTGGAAAAATATCCCACGCTCATGAATTGGAAGAATCAACATTGTGAAGATGTCCATCTTACCTAAGGCAATCTACAGATTTAATGCAATACCCATCAAATTACCAGCAACATTCTTCTCAGATCTAGAAAAAAAAATACAGGAATTCATATGGAAATACAAACAACCAAGAATAGCCAGAATCATCCTCAGCAAAAAAAAAAAAAAAAAAAGCAGGAGGTATCACAATACCAGACTTTAAATTTTACTATAAAGCTACAATAATCAAAACAGCTTGGTATTGGTACAAGAACAGGCATATAGACCAATGGAATAGAATTGAGATTCCAGAAGCAAAACCCCAATTTCTCAACCAACTCATCTTCGACAAAGCCTCCAACACCCACCACTGGGGAGAGGAGAACCTATTTAGTAAGCAGTGCTGGGAAAACTGGCTGTCCACATGCAGAAGATTGAAACAAGACCCCTATCTATCCCCATACACAAAAATTAACTCTAAATGGATCAGAGACCTAAATGTAAAACCTCAAACCATAAGAACTTTAGAAAATCCAGGACACACCCTTATGGAAGTTGGAACTGACATCCAAATCTTGAGCAAAACCCAAAATGCACAGGCCATAAGAGATAAGATAGACAAGTGGGACCTCACTAAACTGACAAGCTTCTGCAGAGCCAAAGAAACCATCAAGAGAGCAGGGAGACAGCCCACAGACTGGGAAAAAGTATTTGTCAACTCCATGTCTGACAAAGGCCTAACATCTAGGATCTACAAGGAACTCAAACGTGCTGAAAAGAAAAAAAACAAACAACCCCATTACAAAGTGGGCAAAAGATATCAACAGACACTTCTCAAAAGAAGATATACAAGCGGCCAACAGATACATGAAAAAATGTTCAGCCTCACTAGTCATCAAGGAGAAGCAAATTAAAACTACACTGAGATACCACCTAACTCCAGTCAGAATGACCATTATCAATAACTCAAAAATAACAGATGTTGGAGAGGATATAGTGAAAAGGGAACACTTCTACACTGTTGGTGGGAGTGTAAACTAGTGCAGCCTCTATGGAAATCAGTGTGTCAATTCCTAAAAGCTCTAAAAATTGACCTTCCATATACCTCACAATCCCCCTACTGGGAATATACCCTGAAGAACTCAAATCACTCTATAAAAAAGATACCTGCACACATATGTTTATCACAGCATTGTTCACAATAGCAAGATCATGGAACCAACTGTGCTGTCCATCAAAAGAGGACTGGATTTTAAAAATATGGTACATATACACAATGGAATATTATGCAGTCATAAAAAAGAATAAAATCATGAAATACCTTGGCATCTTCCTAACCAGAGACGTGAAAGACCTTTACAGTGAAAACTACAAAACACTGCTCAAAGAAATCAAAGATGGCACAAACAAGTGGAAAAATATCCCATGCTCATGGATTGACAACCTGGATGGAATTGGAGTTTATAATACTGAGTGATCTCTCACAGAAACAAAGATCTGAGTATCACATGTTATCACTCATAAGTGAACCTTGAACAACTATTGCAATATTATAAGAAAAGGACTGACAGTGGCAGGAAACTATGGGGGGGAGGGAGGGGAAGGGAGGTGGGATTAACGGTAGTCAATATCTGTCTAGGGATGGGGGGCACACCTCATCAACAAGGGTACCTGCACAATACATATTTGTATACCTAACCCTTAAGTGTAGCCCACAATTTTATAATAAAAAATATGTTAAAAAATAAATAAATAAATACATTGATAGATATTAAGACAGTATGGCATTGGTAAAGAGTCAGACAATAATTCAATGGAACAGAATAGAGAGTATACAAATAAGCACACACATACATAGAAACTTGATTTTTAGCACAGTAAGTATTGAAAACTGGTAGGGAACAAGAAACTATTCACAAAATGACTGTGGAACAATTGGTTATCTATACAGAAAAAAGAGAAAGGCATAAAATTGTATAAAAACACTTACAAGTAGATTAAGGACTGAAAATTAAATTATAGCCTTTGTAGAAGATTAATATATTTGGGATCTATATGACCTTGGGGTAAGAAAAGACTTCTTAAATGGGATACAAAAAGGAACAAATCATTTAAGCAATAAAAACATCTGATTAAATTAAAATTAAGCACTCATTTTATCAAGCTGTACCAAGAATAAAAACTCAAGCCATGTACTGTAAAATATATCTGCAACATAGTGTACTGAAAAAGAGTTAGTTAGCTCTACTATATAAGTAACTACTACAAATAATTTTTTACATGAATGATTCTATTAAAATGGTCATTGGATGTGAACAGGAATTTCACAGAAGAGGAGACACAAATGGCCAATAAACATGAAAAGATGCTCAACCTCATTAGTTATCAGGGATATGCAAATTAAATCCCTAAAGAGATACCATTTCACAACCACCAGATTGTCAACAATTTTGAAAAGTCAGACAGTCTCAAGTGTTGCAGAGGATGTGACACAATAGAATATTCATCTACTGCTGATCAGGTATAAATTGATAACACACCTTAGGGATATGCTTTGACATTTGTTCATTCACTTAATATATATTAACTGACTACCATGCATCTGGTACTATTCCGGGGATACAGCATGAATAAAACATAAAAAATTACCATTTCAAGTTGAACATGCACATCTCTAACACCCTAAATTCCACTTCATGGAAATGGTACGTCTTACAGAGTATAAGTATATAACCTAGAGAAATCTGTGCATGTGTACATATGTGAATGTTCAAAACACTACTGCTTCTAATTATAATAAGAAGGGTAATAACCAAGATACATATCTACAGTAGAATGGATAAATAA
Organism: Tarsius wallacei; assembly: GCA_963574415.1. Lineage (NCBI taxonomy): Eukaryota > Metazoa > Chordata > Mammalia > Primates > Tarsiidae > Tarsius > Tarsius wallacei. The sequence continues at coordinate 37,103 of CAUYQG010125375.1, read as the reverse complement.
TTTGAAATATGGAATATAAAACACTATAAAACAACATTCAGAATAAATGAGCTACAGATGCATATCAAAAAATATAAATCTTAAAAATTATGTTAGTGGATGAGTATGTGAAAGTAGGTAAAAACTAATACACTTAGAGACATGTACATATTTACTGGTAAACTATTTTTAAAAAGAAGGAAACACACAATTTCAGACAGGAATTACTTCTGAGCACTAAGGAAGAAACAAAGGCATTTCAAATAAGATTTTATTCTTGAATAAGATGGTTGATAAATGGATGTTTGATTTATTTTTTCAAAAGTACAAGAGTTTTTATATACCTTTTAAATATATATATATATTACATTTAAAGATTTTATATTCTTAACATTGTAATTAGGCTACATTTCTCTGCTTTGTTATCAACTGGGACCAAAACAAATAAGTGGTAAAATCAAGGACTCACAAATGGTACTGTTCATGCATGATATAAAAACTAGTACATCCTGGTATTGTCAATCTTGTCTCAATGAAAATTAAAAGAAGCCATTTAAAGTCATCAGAAAACTGAATGAAGACTCTGTGATCATCAATGGTTACCAAGAACAAAATCTATAGTATTTAAAGAAACTGTTTAAAGGTTCAATCAAATTGGTTTTCAAAAAATAACTTAGACATGTAAATTCTTCCAGAGACATTATCATTAAATATGATAGAATCACTGTATAATTTGCCCCACTAAGAAATAAATAAACCTAAAAACTACTAACAAACATGTAAGCAAATGATTTGTAAGCGTTTATATGATGGAAAGCTACTCATATAGATTGATTCAGCACAGCAGTTGTAATGTTAGAAATCACATCTAGTGAACATTATTCAAACATAATTTCAGCTTAAGACTAGCAGATGAAGCTAAGGCAATACTTTGCAGAGCAGAAATATTGAGATGGAAGTTCTCTTTTAAAGGTCGATAATTATTTTGACCCTTTAAGTCAAATTCTAATAAATAACTGCTCTCTAGATAGTTATCTTGAAAGTCAGGAAGGATGAGATTGTACCTATCATTCTTGATGCATAGAATAGTATCTACACACATTAGTGAGTTATTTTAAGAAAATTATTAACATAAGATTTTTGTAATTTAAGCCATTAATAATTTTGCTATAAAATAAGCTTATTTAAGGGTCAATATACAGTTTGAAAGTGAATTCTAAATCTATGTCACTATTGGTAGGCATATACAAAAATATTTGGGAAAATTTTCATGATTCATATAAATAAATGAGTTATAAATTAATATCACTATTGTATAGCTACAGAAAACTAAGCAATATTAATTAAATTTATATAATGCATATTTAATTTTGCCCATCAGATCAGGAGGCACACAGACATTTTTGAAAACCTCAACATATTAAGAAAAGATGCTTGTGTGATTAAAGGTTCAGTATACATTGTTCAATCACATAATATAAATTCCAATCACCTAAGTATTTAGAAATATCAAGTGAAATTATTCCATCCCAGGAGAGTTGTAGATTTTCAGTTAGAAGCTTAGTTATAAATGATATACTGCATTAACTACATTTCTCTATGATATGTCTTGTATGGACAAGAACAAAAGCAAGATTCAGTTACCTGAAAATCACTCACCACATATATATTATATGTGTGTGCACACATGAATAGTTTCCATTTTCTTTTGAGATATACATACATAAGAAGGTCATTATAAGACTTTTTTTCTGGATGCTATAAATTAAGGTGTTGGCTTTTTTACAATATATTTTTGGTATGTATTCATCATGTTCCCTATTTCTCTAGCTCTGTCAGTTTCACACTGCTTTATAGTGTGAAATTGACAAGAAATGGTGCAAAACCGACAACTGAAAGCACAGAAATTTAACAAGAAATTACTATGCAAATTGTTTGAGAAAGGCTAAAAAAGAAATATTTGATAGAATGACATGTTCCAATTGAAGAGATGTTTCAAGGAACCCCAGATTCTTCCAAATGTATGACCTACATATATATGTATATACATGTAACATATATATGTGTGTGTGTTTTTACAATTAGAGTAGAATAATCTAGACGTAACACATTACCTTACTACCTTACAAGAAAAGATGTATAATGCTCTTAGAATGAAACTTAGAACTGTAGCGTCTACTTATTATTTCCCTAGAGTAAAGTGGTAGTCCTACTTTTGCATTCTTGTGGATAATTGTCATTTCAAACACTCTCTCCATAGCAACCTTCTCAATTTCCTTTACAAGCATGAAACACCAGCTAAGAAAAAAAGTAGTGTGGTAGGGTCACCTTTGGAAGTCCATGTCTTTTCCTTCATTAAAACATCTTGTCTATTCATTGCCCTAACAAATCAGTTACTATTATTTGGGGGCTCAGAAATAGAAGATTGCTTCATGCCTCTTAAGACATTCTTGTCCTTCTCCATATCTTTTCTGTTTTCCTTTATCCCTTCTGCCCACTCATAACATTGGGTTTTTTGTTTGTTTGTTTGGTTTGGTTTGGTTTGGTTTTTTGAGTTGGAGTCTTACTCTGTCACCCAGGCTGGAGTCCAGCGGCATACTCACGGTCACCACAGCCTTGACCTACTAGGCTCAAGTGATCCTTCTGCCTTAGCCTTCTAAGTAGCTGGAACTATAGGCACGGGCCACCATGACCGGTTAATTTTTTGATTTATTGTAGAGATGAGGTCTCGCCAAGTTGCCCAGTCTGGTCTTGAACCTGTGGGCTCAGGCAATCTCTCACCTCAGCCTCCCAAAGTGCTGGGATTATAGGCATGAGCCACCGCGCCCCACCCATAACACTGTTTTAACAATACAACTAGACAAGCCTGGAATGACATTCATAACTCTTTCACCTGCTAGCTGTGTGATTTAGAGACAGATACTCTCTGGATCTCTTTTGCTCATTAGGATTTGGTGGTATTAGTACCACACTGAAGCAATTTTTAAAAACATTTAATGTGATTTTCTATATGAAGCACCTAACATAATGGTTGGCACATGGCAAGATTTCAATAAATTGTGGTGGTTTAGTGTTTTTATTACAAGTCACTCTTTAGTGTTCCTAGTCTAGACTTTCTATATCATGATGGCAAAGTCCAGTATCATAACATAAAAGAAGCTAGAAAATTATAAGTCACTTTTGTTTGTTTAATGAATGACTTGTGATAAAGAGACAATATTAGTATTAATACTGTCTTTATGCTTTACAAATATCCTGAGCCATCATCTCATGTGATATACATAGCATGTTTGTAAATTTTGTAGAGTATACAGCATTTTCCTTATTTTAAGTGTGAGGAAATCAAACTATAGAGATGTTGAGTAAGTAGTACAATTGGACATTGAACTAGCCAATGTGGAATGGAGACCAGAACCCAAGTTACTCTGAGGTAGTCCACAATGTGTGACTTAAATGAGCATGCCACATTGTCTTGAAATTGTAATCTTATGGTGCAAGTAGAGTCCTGTGTGTATGTTTCATAGAGCACCCACCCTACAGTAATCAGTTCAAATGAGATGAACAAATTCTTAACATTCAACATAGGTCACAGTTGCCTTTAAAGATGGTTTGAGTGAAGTAAAAGTCAGGTATTTTATCAGATAAACTCTAAATTTTTATGGCTTTATTATTTTTATAAATTCAAAATATATTAAAATAGATTATCATTTAAATTATTATGCTTTAAAAATCCATCAGTTTTAATCTTTCTAAAGAGTATTTTTCAAACAATATAAAATACAACTGATTTTGTATTGATTCTTGTCTATAAAATGTTCAAAGGGAATTATGCTATCCAAGTAATATTAGGATCTTGCAGCATAAACTACTTTATAGTGAATCACATAAGAAGTCCTATTTAATTGGGAAAATAGTGTCTGAAAAGTATATGACTGCTACAGTTATAAATGGCTATAATGGATATTTATGAGAAACAGCAATAATGTTTGCCACCCCAAAATATTTGTAATCTACTTAAGTAGACTATAGTTGTATAGTCATTCTGCTCTAGATATATTTTTATTTTTATAAACTTTGAATTACATACAAAACAAGAATAAACAGAGAATTGTATGATTAAAAATGTAACCAATGAACATCACCAAATAATAACCACCATGGAAAAACATCATGTCACACCTAAATTCCATGTACTTAAGCCATATGGAACACATCAAAAGCTACCATAAAGTGACTAAAAAGATTTATTTTGAACATTGAGGAAATCTTACTTGTGAGCAGATGCACAGACTAGCTTAGAGGCAGCAGGTTTTCATTGGGTGACAAATCACATCACTGGGGCATTTTTGTGAAGTCTATAAAAAGGATATTTAGTAGTAAAATGCATGAATATTGATGATAACAAACAATATGGGCACTTCAAAATATTTTTGAAGAGCATTATAATGACAACAAATCCCCTGAGCCTTAAATGCAGCTTATCCTCATTCTCAGAGAGCAACTGCCCACTGCCCTTTTTTCAGGTTTGACTTTTTTAGACAAAAATCAATGAGAAAGTAGCCTGAATAAAATGCACATGATTAAACTCGCTGAGTATAGTTATCTCAATAATAATCTCCCATTTAATCCTTCATGTTCTTAGAGCAGCTAATTCTGGAGAAAATAAGAAACATTACAAGCTTTCTTCTTTTTTTCCTTAAACTACAAATGCAGTCAAACTTCAAAAATCCATGAGAATAATTTAAAAAGAGCCTACAAAATAAAGTCACATAAAAAGTATCCTTAGAACTTTTCTAGAATTTTCCAGCTTAAGTGATTCTTAAAGAGAACATATATATATTTCAGTATATACAGTATATATAATTATATATATTATTCAGTATATGTATGTGTAAATATATCCCTTAGTTTGGGTAGATTCAGGGGTACACATGCATGTTCGTTACATGGACATATTATATAGTGGTGGGGATTGGGTCTGAGGTAGCCCATTCCACGAAAGGTAAACACTGTACCCCATAGGTAATTTCTAAACCCTAACCCACCTTCCCATCTTGTCCCTTATTCGTGTCTTCACTGTCTATTATGACCATCTTTGTGACAATTTAGCTCCCACATATGAGTGAGAGCATGCAGTATTTCATTTTCTATTTCTGAATCAGTTCACTTGGGCTGATATCTCCAGCTCCATCCATGTTGCTGCAAAGGGCATGATTTCATTCTTTTGTATGGCTTCATAGTATTCCATGGTGTATATAAACATTTTCTTTATTCAGTCAATTGGTGGTGGGCACTTAGGTTGGTTCTATGATTTTGCTATTGTGAACAGTGCTGCAATGAACATACGAGTACAGGTATCTTTTTAACACATTGATGTATTTTCCTTTGGTTAGATTCCTAGTAGTGGGATTGCTGGGTCAAATGGTAACTAATTTTTTAGTCCCTTGAGAAATCTCCATACTGTTTTTCATAGAGGTTGTACTAGTTTACAATCCCACCAGCATTGGATGAACGTTCCCTTTTCTTTGCAACCACACCAACATCTGTTATTCTTTGACTTTCTAATAATAGCTATTCTGACGGGTGTGAGGTGCTATCTCATTGTGATTCCAATTTGCATTTTTCTGATGATTAGTAATACTGAGCATTTTTCCATATGTTTGTTAGCTGTTTGTATGTCTTTTTTGGAAAAGTATTCATGTTGTTTGCCCACTTTTTGATGGAGTTATTTGGTTTTTTTTTTCTTTTTGAGTCAGTTGAGTACCTTGTAGATTCTGGATATTAGCCAGTTGTCTGAGGTATAATTTGCAAATATTTTCTCCCATTCAGTAGTGTTTCTGTTCACTCTGTTGATCATTTCTTTTGCTGTGCAGAAGCTTTTTAGTTTATTTAAGTCCCATTTGTCTATTTTAGTTTTTGAGCAATTGCTTTTAGGGTTGGTCATAAATTATTTGCTTAGGTCAATGTCCAGAATAGTGTTTCCTAGGTTTTCTTCTAGAATTATTATAGTTCCAGGTCTTACACTTAAGGCAGACATAAGGACTTTAAATCTCAGAGTTATGTGACTTACTCAAGGTCTCAAAGTCAATTGGCAGTAGATGAGAATCCAGAAAACCCAACTCTCACCTGATGTTCTTGGCTGGGTGCAATGACTCACACCTGTAATCTGAGCACTTTATGAGGTCGAAGCAAGGTAATCGTTTAAGCCCAGGAGTTTAAGATCTGATGGTCTTTCCATCACACTATGATTTCTTTTACATGGAAGATAGCAATGAGTGTGAAAGATACACACTGTGGATTTGGGGTCTTGAAAGTATATCTTTCTTATAATCAGTTTTTTGACCCCAAATACAACAGCATTATTACATGTGTAAATTTTTTTTTAAAACTTTTTATTTTAAATCTACTCTAATCTGGTCTCAATATATTGTACTTTCTTTCCAAAGAACTGATGTTAACAGAAATCCTCCATACAGGTTACCAAACTATAGTCCTTAGGAAAGACTTTGAGACAGAGAAAAATAGCACTGAAGAATAAGTAATAGCAGCCAATGTGAAAATACTCTTCAAAAACAGTCATGTTATTTTATACATTGTAATTTTACTGCCCATTTGTTAATTCTTGACAAGATTATGTCAGGAAATTGCTAAAAATTATTGAAAAATAGGGTAGCACAAGTACTTTTTAAGGTTTTTTCTTAAATCTAAACCCCAAATTAAAGTCTTTTAAAAAGATTCAAGTAAGGCCGGGCAAAGTAGCTCAAGCCTGCCTGAGCCCAGGGGTTCGAGACCAGCCTGGGCAATTTGGTGAGCCCTTGACTCTACAATAAATAAATAAATAAACAAATAAACAAACAAATAAATAAATAGCTGGGTGTGGTAGCGCGTACCTGTAGTTCCAGCTACTTGGAAGGCTGAGGTGGAAGGATTACCTGAGAATGCAGTAGCCGTTAGCATGCTACTGCACTTCATCCTGGGAGACAGAGTGAGACTCTAACTCAAAAGCAAAAAAAAGATTCAAGTAGTTTATACTTTAGAGTTTCAGTCAAAGAATAGGCAAAAATTTTAATAACATAGTGAAGTAAAACATGACTTCAAAGAAAATTTAGTTCACATAAGATATTTAAACTTAAGTCAAAACTGGATTAAAGGAAACTAATGAAAATGTCTTTTATTTGAAAAAAAAGAAAACAGGAAAAATTAACTTTCTTTTTTGTTCAAGTTTTCTGAAAATCCCAAAAGGAAACATTTAATTTTCTAGGACATGCTGAAAGACACAGGTAAAAAGGAAACACAGCTAGAGCTGAATTAATCAAGCAAACATCATTGACAATCAACAGAACTTTCCTGGTGATTAAACACAATTTGAGACAGCTGGAGGTGGACCCAATCTAGTCGGAGATTCCAAGGAAACAGAATCTTATGAGTGCAACATGGTCTCAGAAAATGCAATGTGTAAACAGAAGTAAACCTCTCAGCATTTTCAAGATTACTGGGGCAAAATCAGAGTAAAAAACAAAAGGATAAACCTTGCATTTTCAAGTTTGGAGATAAATTATTAACTAGTTCAGCTTCTTACCATCTTGTTCTTATTTTTCAAGTTGTATATTGCTGGTATGAAGTACTCATCGTCTCTAATTTCCTAAATATTCTAAGGGTCACATAACTAGGAAGGCAGACGATTTAATACTGTAGTGTTATAGGGCTAGGATTGCTTTTATTTGTTAATGTTAAATTGCAAAATCTAAATGTTTCTGGATTCTTGTTCAACCTATTTAACACTGCACTGGGAAAATTCTGACAGACCACACCCTCTACTTAGAGTGACCACACTTTTCCAGTATGAGGCAACACCAAGTTAATGCCTGAGTCCTGGCTTAATCATTAACAACTCTTAAAAGTGTCCCACTTCAATAACAAATCGTATGACCATCACCTGTTAAGAACTTTAAGTGTGGTTTGTTCCCTCATTCTCATGGACCTCAAGAAGACATTCTTTCATGCAATGTAATGCTAGAAAATATTGGAGTAAATGTTGACCTAACCATAAAAGGAACATTTCAATACATACCTTGACTTCTTAGATCCTACCCCCTGTTTCCTTTATAAATTTTGGTTCTTCCAGTAGAAATGTGCATTACTCGTTTCCTTCCCAGTGCTTAGCTGGCTTGGAAAGCTATGTCTAATTTAAAATACTAAATCTATAAGAAAACGCTTGAAAACCACTAATTAACTTATGAATCAATTATTGCAACAGAGTTCATTTGTAAATTGAATAATGCCTCTATACTTATAAAAGAAGAATTTAGAACAAAATGCTTAATAAATGCTACTAAATGATCCTGTGAATGAATGAATGATTTGGGAAAAAAGTTATATACAGGAGGCTTAGTGTAAAGTACTAAAAGAGTTATTATGAAACAAAGATACAGAAATAGGATGGCAACAGGACAGAGGAGAAGCAGCCTAAAATCAAAAGTGTAATTAAGTTTGAAAGAATCCCTGCCGTGCACCAGTTTTTCCACACTGACCAGCATGTCCTAAGGCAACAAAAGTTATAAACTGAGTCTTCTGGGACATTTCTTAAAATCTTTACTGTAAAAATGTAACTCAGACTTTATCATGGAAGTAACTAGCTAAAATGGATTAAGTTTTTAGAAATATGCATTTACCCAGTCAAAATGCATCTATTTCTTCAAGCAAAATATGCATATATTTGTTTTTAACTTGTGTTCCTATCTGGCTGCATTGCTCCTATTTTGTACAAAAGAGGCAGGCAAGACTGCGAACTTAAAAAAGAACACTGCTGCATTTATTTCAATTTTTTCCCACAATTACCATGCTTCTAAGCATTGTGCCAAGCTCTATGGTGTACACAACTTCATTTGATTATCACCTACCTGACAATGTACATTTTACAGATAAGGAAACATTTTACATTTTACAGATGAATTTAGAGAGGTTAGATAGAGAACTTTTCCACACAGCTAATAAAAGTGGGCTTAAAGCTGTGATTGCCTGATACCAAATCACAAACTCTCTGCCACTGTGCTTTCTTAATTCACTGTTAACAGTTCCTTCACAATCAATTTATTCGTGGTGCTTCTTTCAGACTCTCTAGTACCTGCTCTGCAGAGCACAAAGCCCTTTATCCAGTGACTTTCAAAGGTAGCTTTAGAGCAAACGGAGGAGCTCCATGCCAGTGATTACAATCTAATCAATCAAGCTAGAGCCTGAGCATTAATATTATTTAAAACTTCCTTGCCAGGTGTGGTGGTGCACGCCTGTAATCTTAGCTACTCAGGAGGCTGAAGTGGAAGGATCGCTTGAGTCCAGGAGTTTGAGGCTGCAGTGAGCTATATTGCACCTGTGAACAGCCACTGTACTCCAGGCTGGACACATGGCAAGACTCATCTCTAAAATAAACAAAAAAATAAAAGTTCCCCAACTGATTCTAACTTGTGACCAGGACTGAGAAGGCTACTGGAGACAGGCACACCAGGCCCTCTGTGACTAGCTTGCCTGCTTTGCCCACACTATTTCTTGGCAGTCCCTCACAGCCACCATGCCCTCTAGACATGCCGCAAACTGACCACCATTTGGCACTAATCTGTACACAAAGAAAGAATGCCTAGCAAGGGAAAGAAGCTTGCTTATTTGAATTAGGATCTCTTTCTTGAACAAACGTTCAGCCTTTGCAGTTGAGTATTATCCCTGTGCTGATCCTTGGACACCTCGGGAACCTATTAAAACTGTCTCACAGGGAGTCTTATGAGGCATCTTCCCCTGCTCTGTTTCTGCTGTCATTTTTCATGTAGCAAAGAAAGACGGAAAGGCACAGACTAATAGTATTACATCAACTAATTGCGTCCAGTTAGCCCGGCCAATTTAAAGCATGGTGCTAATGAGAAAAATGTCATGACACTCCTGTCATCCAGTATGGACGCTCTTTATGGATTCACAAACACAAGCTTTATCCTTAATGCTGTATAGGTAATGCATAAATGCCAGCAATCATGCAGCTGATTATAATAGGGAAAGGGAATGTATGTCTCGGTGAAAGTCAATAGCATCATCTTCAAACGTGAAGAAGAGCATATCTTGAAGAGCAGCAGTCAAGCCAATTTAGACCAATAGAAAACAGAAGGAAAATGACTAGCTAATCAATAGTCAGCTGATCATAATATTAATCAAATCCTTCACACTACAGTTCTGCAAGCTGACACTGAAAATAAGATAAAAACACTTCCATTTGGGCTCAGCTGGGATTTTGAGCTTACTAAACACAAAGAATGAGTTAAATTAACATTCACGCTCACATTAAACCCCTAGAAGCAAGGGAATTCATGATAAAATGTCCATCATCTCATCATGATTTTGTATTACAATCCTAAAGGTAAAAGATCACCTAGTGTTAGGAGTTTCTCAAACATAGGACTAAATGTATGAGATTAGCTGGGCTCGGTGGCTCAGCCTGTAATCCCGCACTTTGGGAAGCTGAGGTGAGTGGATGGCCTGAGCCCGCGGGTTTGAGACCCGCCTGGGCAACTTGGCAAGACCTCATCTCTACAATAAATGAAAAAATCAGCCGGGTGTGGTAGCGCGTGCCTGTAATTCTGGCTACTCAGAAGACTGAGGCAGAAGGATGGCCGGAGCCCAGCAGGTCGAGGCTTCAGTGGCCGGGAGTGGCCACTACACTCCAGTCTGGGCGACAGAGTGAGACTCCAACTCAAAAAAAAAAAAAAATGTATTAGATTAAAAAACTGAGTGAGCTCAGTGCAGCACTGAACGCTGTCACATTCACAGATTTAAGATATGCTTTATTATTTTAATTTGGTTTTGGTCATTCTTTTATTTTTATAAGGTGGTGAGACTTAAACTGAGCTATTTTGAAGTTTTCATTTATGTTACAAAGCTGAAGTTCCCTAAGGCTCTGGTGTTTTATGTGGACACTTGGGAGTAAGATAAGCAGAAGTTTTTAATGGGAGAGATCCTCAGATGCCCACGTACAATCATGAATACTTCAGTGTATTTCCAGCAAGTATTGAAAGGTAAACATGTGTTGTCAGTCAGGCTAAGGGTGGACAATAGAATAGGCCGTATGGAGTCAACACCTGCTCAAGACCTCTCCAGACTTGACCGTGCACCAGTTTTTTACCTTGAACTTCTAGGGAGCAGACACTTGGGAGGACAAAGGGAAGTAAGCTGTATCATCATCCAGTCACCTGGTGGAATGACTTCTGCTCTGTGTTTTTTTCCTGTCCATTAACTGTGACTAGAAACCATAGGCATAAAGTCATCGCCTGGTAACCCTACAAGCTTTTACTGTGATAACTTTTGATCATCACATTCCTTCCATATTCCCTCCACTCCTTTCATCTTTCATTTTCTTTTTTATGTGAATATATGTTATTCCCAAAGTAAGCCATGTGTATGTTAAAAAATTCAAAAGTACAAAAGGGTGTAAAAGTTAAGTATAAGTCTACTTCAAACAGTACAAAGGGTATATAGTTTAAAGTAATTCTACTTTGAACTCAGTCCCTAGTCCCCTGTGAAATAAGTTCATTCATTCTTTTTCTTTCTCTCTTGTTCCTCTTTCCTTCCCTTTCCTTTCCTTCCCCTTCCTCTTTCCTTCTCATTCTTTCTCTGGATGTATATATGTACATACACACATACAAACACATATATCTTTTATATAAATAATATATACTTTGGTCTGCATGTTGCTATTTTTCTTCTATCTAGTACATTATTCCATACCCATTTTAATAGATATACCTTATTTTAAATTATTGCATAATATCACACTGCATGGATCCATAATATTACCATCATCTGTTACTGAGTATTTTTCCCATATTTTTCTACTATAAATAATGTTAAAATAAAATCCTGTATGTATATGTATATATACATACACAAGAAAATTTATTACTCTATGTATTTTGTATACATACGCAAGCACATATGTTAACTAGATCTGATAGTGAAATTGTTGGGTTAAAAGATATGCACATTTTTTTTAAAAAGCAGGAAAAACTCCCACACTGGGAAGGGACCCTCCCCCCCCAAGGGATTGCCCAAGATACGAACATTTTAAGGTTGTTTTCGTTGTTGTTGTTTTTTGAGTCAGATTCTCACTCTGCCATCCAGGTTGGAGTGCAGTGGCACAATCACAGCTTACTGCAACCTCAACCTTCTGGGCTCAGGTAATCCTTCCACCTTAGCCTCCTGAGTAGCTGGGACTGCAGGCATGAACCACCATACCCGGCTAATTTTTTTTATTTTTTTGTAGAAACAAGGTCTTGCCCAGGCTGGTCTCAAACTGCTGGCCTCAAGCAATCCTCCTGACTTGGCCTCCCAAAGTGTTAGGATTATAGGTGTAAGCCACCACATTTTAAGTTTTGATGGTTACTGCCACATTGCAAATACATAAATCCATATACATTCCACATAACAATGTATGAGAGTGTCCCTAAACACACATACACTAGCTAACTTGTTATATTTTCATATGGTTTTAGCTTATCCATCTGATAAAGCTTACTAAACACAAAGAATGAGTTAAATTAACATTCACACTCACATTAAACCCCTAGAAGCAAGAGAATTCATGATAAAATGTCCATCATCTCTTCATGATTTTGTATTACAACCCCAAAGGTAATCATCTAGTGTTAGGAGTTTCTCAAACAGAGGACTAAATGTATGAGATTAAAAAACAGGGTGAGCTCAGTGCAGCACTGAGCCACCACACCTAGCCACATTTTAAGTTTTAATAGTTACTACCACATTGCCCTGCAAATGCATAAATCCATATACATTCCACATAACAACGTATGAGAATGTCCCTAAACACACACAGTAGCTAACTTGTTACAGTTTCATATGGTTTGAAAAATAGTATCTCACGGTAGTTTTAATTGAGGAATAAGTATTTTAATGAAAAGCAATATCAAATAATGCATTGAGTTCTGCACAAGTATTCATAGATCCAATATTCAAATGTCCTATCTGTTAGTTAATGTTTTCAGTGTACCATTTACTATGTACAAGATATTGAATTGAGAGTCACATATATAAAAGAATCAGGACATCAGGACACGGCCCCTATCCTCAAAAGTACTCATAGTCTAACAGGTGAGAAAGATCTTTTAAAAATAAACAATATGCAGTGTAATAGGTACAATAATAGAATATGTGTACTGTGTAAGTGTAGAAGGGGTTAACTATGGGTAAAAAGCCTGTTCCTTAAATATATCCTATTTATCTTATTTTTTACTTAAACACTTAAACATGAAAAAAAAATACTCCCTTGGTCAGCAAGAACCATGATTATGACAATTAGAACTAATAATTATTGGTGCTGATTAGGTAAAAGATTATATTTACTTACTCATTTATATTTATAACCTATATTTATTGAAATAAAAGTATGTAGAATCACTTGGAAAACTCTCCATCTTATTTGATATTTTCTTGGGGGGGGCTAGCTAACAACATTGCCTAAAGTATAAATAAAAGTCTATTTTTTCCATATACATTTTGCAGATATATTTAGCTCTTCTTTTGATTAACAAATCAAAGCACAAACTTTAGTCTATTGCTCTTCCTCCTCCCTTGGCTCATTGGACCACTGAACTTTTAATATATGATGATTCTTATTAACTACTGAATTTGTTATGCCATGCTAAAGAAGCTTGCCCTTTAGCATGAGGTATATCAAGGATGGTTAATTATATTACACAGAGAACCCTTTCAGTAGTCAGATACAATAAAATGTGATCATAATGTTAACATCATTGACTGGTAAGGCAACTTCTTGAGCGTTTAATCATCATTCCAACCATCTTTAAATGCTGTATTCCAATTAACAGGAAAGCTTTAAAACTTTATCTCTGGAGTAAATGCAGCTCACTAACCCTGTTCTTGTTTCATTTTTCGTCTTTATTTCCAAACTTTATCACATTGTTTATAGTCTCTACTGGTAAGTCCTTGTTCAAATGTAAACATTCCAGCTGGGCTGCACACAGAACTATACAGAAGTTGGTGTGATGTATGGAAGCTGTTGAGTGGGTTGGTGAGGGTTGGGGGGGAAAAGAGGTCTAGGTTCAACTTCCCGTTCTGCTCTCTTCAGCACGTCACTTACCTTTTTTATTATGCTGATATATTATCAGTATTATGAGCAAATACAACTTTTCTTCTCAGGGCAACAGTTGGAAATGATGAAGGGTGGAAAGCAATAAGGTTCCTCAACCTCTCTTTCAGAAACTTCCTTTCTCACCCAGGCCTACTCTTGACGTGAGCTCCACCTACCCAAAGCCTCACATGCTGTGGCCTCCAACCTGGATCTCCTATACACCAGGCCCATATCTCCCAGCAATATTTACCTGTTTTAGGTTTTGTCTTTCAAACCCTAGTATTGACTAGAAAACAACTATAATAAATGAAAGAATCATCTGAAATAATGATGGGCTGCATTTATTGAGTACTTACTACATGCCAAACCATGAAGTCAATATTTGACAGCCCTACAGCTTTATTTACTATAACTTCTGATTCCATCACATTCCTCTCATTTTCCTTCCACTTGCTATGAAAAGACTTTTTTTTTTTTTTGAGTTGGAGTCTCACTCTGTTACCCAGACTGGAGTGCAGTGGCCGCTCCCGGCCACCGCAGCCTCGACCTGCTGGGCTCCGGCGATCCTGCCGCCTCAGCCTTCCAAGTAACTGGAACTACCGGTGCGCGCTACCACGCCCGGCTAATTTTTTGATTTATTGAGATGAGGTCTCTCCAAGTTGCCCAGGCGTGTCTCGAACCCGCGGGTTCAGGCAATCCACTCACCTCAGCCTCCCAAAGCGCGGGATTACAGGCTGAGCCACCGAGCCCGGCTATGAAAAGACTTTTGTATACATTATTCTCACTTAACCTTTACAACAAATCCATGCAGTAGAGTCTATTATTGTTCTTGTTTTACAGATGAGGAAACAAATTTGGAAAGTGAAGTAATTTGCTCATGATCATGCAGCTAGGTTGCAGTGGAGCTGGGCTTTGAGCGCTTCCGAAACTGCTCCCATAACCCTTCACCTTCACTGCGTCCACCTGCAGAACTAATGTCATGAGCAAATGGTCACTGATGCTTTACCTTTTAATTTAACATGCTCATATAATCAGAGAGTCTGAAGTTGAAAGATCATCTACTTTGACCATCTATCTAACCCTTAAACCTCCTTTATCACATGCCCAAGTCACAATCTGCCTTTTGCTTCAATACCACCAATGAGGAATGTGCATCATGTCCAAAAACAGAAATCCCTTCATCCTCAGACTGCTCTTTTTGGAAGTTCTTTACAGCAAGCAACAATCTTTCTTCCTGAAAAGTCCACCCACTGATCTTAATTTTGTCTGAGAGCTTTATTGAAATACTATAAATCAAATATTATATATAATAAATCCCCTAATAATCTCTTCTCCTTGACAAAGTACTCTGTTCACCATGGGAGGCCGGTCACTCTCAAATGAAAGTACATAAAGTCCTCTGCATTTCACCCAAACTTCAACCGTGTCCTGTCAGGTGACCAAAGATAGGACTCCCACCTTCATTGTTCCAGATATTCTATGTCTACCACTGCCATCTAAAAGATTGTGGGGACAACCATATCATGCTTTTTACTCATATACGAGTTTATACTTCATTAATATTCCTACATCTGTTTTCATTCCTCCTCCATTTACTGTTAGTTGAAATTGACCATGTTGGAATTGGGCCAGTTTTCTAGACTAGTAGTTCTAACTGGGGCCACACATTGAATCACCTCGAGGGCTTTAAAAATATCGATTCCTGGGCCACTGGCGGTGATCCCAGTGGTCTGGGAGACCAAGGCAAGAGGATTTCTAGAGCTCAGGAGTTCAAGACCAGCCTAGGTAACATAGTGAGACTGCATCTCTACAAATAAATAAATAAATAAATAAAAATAAAAATTAGCTGGGTGTGCATCTATAGTCCCATCTACTCAAGGGGCTGAGAGGAGTTAGAGACTGCAGTGAGCTATGATATCTCCACTGCACTCCAGCCTGAGTGACAGAGCGGGACACTGCCTCAAAAAATAATTTAAAATATTGATTCCTGGATAATACCCCCCAAAATTCTGATTTATTTGGTGTGGCAGGTGGCCTAGGTCTCAGGGTTTATATTGTGTCCTCCTATGTATGTATTATCCAAGCTTGATAGCATCCACAAATTTAATGACTAATCATCAATATTCTCACCAAGTCATTACAGTCGTGTAACCTCACCTTAAGTTAATGTTGGCCAGGTACACTTTGGGTATAGGTATTCAACCAGTTACGAATTCACTAAACTGCATTATCATTCAGTCCAGAGTTCTCTATTTTGTTCACAAAATGATATCAACAGAGATTTTGTTTAATGTCTTAAAGCGAGCTAATCTAGGGCCCTGGTTGAAAGCGTGGATTCTGAGCACCACTGTGAGGTTCGACTCTCAGCTAGGATAGCTGGATGACCTTGGGCCAGTAGCCTAACCTCTCTGTACTTCATCTCCCTAGAACGTATCTATAGGGTTGTTACAAGGATTAAGTGAGTTTACATATGTACAGGATCCGGCTTATGGTTAGCTTGAAAGTTAACTATCACTGCTTTCATTACCAGGTCCTATTATACACCATTTACTGTATCCACTCTATTAAAAAAGGACAATGATGAAATTTGCAGAAGGGGATCTGACACTGGTTAAATTGGCTGTAACCAAAGCAGGAGATAAACATCAGAGATCATATTCCAGCCATCCCCATAGTCTCCTTACCCCAATTCAAGCATGATTCACAGATTATAGGATTTCTAACTACTGCATAGTGGCATCCACTGCTTACTCCCCTTAAATCACACAAAAGTGGTTGCTACCTAAATTACATAAAATACAAAAGCTCCAGTTAGATAAGAGTTAACTAATTTCTTAAAAATATACCATTATCCATTGTGCAATAACAAAAATACAGAAAATATGGAAAAATGCCAGAAAAAGAAATCACTATGGATTCATTTCTGAACCTGCTTACTACTGGATATTTTGAAATTCTTCAGTTTAGTTCCCCTTTCCCAGAACTCCCCACCCCCAACAATCCTGAGAAAGAAATACTCCTTTCCTTACTGGAGGGAAGGGTTCTAGACGTGAAGTCATTCCCTCCATTACAAGCTAGAAAACCACCACTAACAGAGGGTGAATCAGAAGGAGAGAGGAAAAAAATAGAACTAGCATTTCTGTAGAACTTCAAGTGAAATTCACACACCAAGTTTGAAACGCCAGCAAAAAGATATTTGACTAAATGCCCCAGTGGTTTTGCAGACTCCCTGGAAGAAACTAGAAGCCAGAGGCTCCTCACCTCTGATAGCAGAGGTGTTTCTTGGGGGAGGCATCTATGTATTATTCAATTATCATTTGCCAAAAAAAAAATGTAGCTGTTGAACAATCTCACCTTTTAAGAAATTAAATGAAATAGAGTCTCTCAAATTAGCAACTTTAATTCACCCACCAGCACCTTTTCTAAAACTTTGAGGGCAAACATTGTCAGATGAACTTTACTGATTGGAATTTCAAGCATGGATTCACAGTGATATATTACCATAACACACCACACCACGCAAACAAATAGGACTGAAGGAAGTAGGAAAACACTGGAGCTAACATGGGGCCGGAGAGGAATACTTAAGTTAAAAAGAAATCAATATTTTTCCAAAGAGCATAGTTTAGATATCATAAAAGGCCACCAGTGTAATTTTAAACGAATAGAAGAAGTAATGCATAACACAGTAACATTTATGACTAGGCAAAAGTGAGAAACAGGTTGATGAGTGGAGGCAAAAATATATTTGGAGATTAAAAATAATCAAATTGAAAT
This sequence comes from Tarsius wallacei, assembly GCA_963574415.1. Lineage (NCBI taxonomy): Eukaryota > Metazoa > Chordata > Mammalia > Primates > Tarsiidae > Tarsius > Tarsius wallacei. The sequence goes on along the minus strand of CAUYQG010125375.1, from coordinate 19,207 downwards.
AGGGATATACTGTTAAGATACATGAAAAATAATTGGAAGAAAATAAAATGCGTCCTCTAGGGCGACAGACATTGAGAAATGAACTAGATCACTTGGTGGGGGTTAACATTTAATTCAAGGAAGATATGGTTTACTGAACAGTACTTTACTGGGATTGTAGAGTTACTCCACTTCCAAAACTTGGGTTAACTACACTCACTTTTAACTGATTAATTCAGGCTCAAAATATGTTCCTTGTTTGAATGTCGCCTGATTGACAATGAGAGAACTGCAGTGGCATTTTGGACTGGAAACTAAAAGGGTAGGTTAAAAAAAAGTTACTCCAAACTTCTCCATATTACTCACTAATCAACTTCAAGGTCTCCTAACACAAAATCCTGTTACAGTATATATGTCTCATGTGTATTTATATTTTTCTCAATTTTATAATCAAATTACACTGACTGATGTCTCATCATGCCTGATAAGAATATTAACAAAAAAATAGGAGAGGACTATTAGGAAGTGGTAAAACAGGAGGTAAAAGACACAGGAATGAGTAAACAAAGAGCCTTCTGCAATATCTGCTTAAGTGAGATGAAGAGTCTCAGAACAGGAGCCTTTCTTTCTTTCTTTTTTTTTTTTTTTTGAGTTGGAGCCTCACTCCGTCGCCCAGACTGGAGTGCAGTGGCCGCTCCCGGCCACCGCAGCCTCGACCTGCTGGGCTCCGGCGAACCTTCCGCCTCAGGCTTCCAAGTCGCTGGAACTACAGGCGCGTGCTACCAAGCCCGGGTAATTTTTGATTTATTGTAGAGATGAGGTCTCGCCAAGTTGCCCAGGCGGGTCTCGAACCCGCGGGCTCAGGCAATCCACTCACCTCAGCATCCCAAGGCGCGGGATTACAGGCTGAGCCACCGAGCCCGGCAACAGGAGCCTTTCAATTCCCTGTGGGGAGGTTGCCCAAAATGTAAGAGGGACATTCAGATCCAGGAGAAAACGTTCTGCTCTGTTCTGGTATGGTTAACACTGAGGTAGCTTGGAGCTGGGAATAGGGTTTTGGTAAATAGCTTAGCATGTATACAATGGGTATTGCATCAATATGTTATAAAGTTGTTAAAATAATTCAATAAAGCTATCTATAAATATTTTGACATCATACCAGGTACATTGTAGGCATATAATAAATATATCTATTCCATTTTATTCAGCTAAGGTGAGTTGAATAATTAACCTACAGATTTTTTTCTAAGTTAAGTTTGCAAGTTACTCTGCCTTTCTGAGACATTTAGAAGGTGGCAGTCAAAATCAATTCCTAAAATCAAAAGGGCAGTGAACATTTAAATAAAGACCAGATCAAAGGGGTAGGGGTGAGGGCATTGAGAGAGGGACTGCTCATTATGCATCTTAACTACAACAAAACAAAATTAATTTCTAAGCATCTCAAATCTGCCGAGGAAGGAAAACCCTGAAAATGTTCTAGTTGGCAAGGGATAACTATTGGATATTAATTATACAATATTCATTATTATTTATTTAAAATATTACTGACAGCCATTATTTAATGTGCTGCCTTTATTGTTTTAATGTTAGTAATTTTAGGATGCTTTCATATACTTACTCATGATTTTGAATCCACCAATCCTATTTTTCCTTATACCAATTTAAATTTCTCAAATGGTAATGTTCTCACCATGGGGCTATTCAGGCATAAACCCTAACAGTAGAAACTAACCACTCTTACAGGAATGTGAAGCCTCCATTTCGGTCTGGTAGCACCAGTTTTTTAGGCCATTACTGAAGACTCACTTTTTATTTAGAAAGTAGGTAGGGTTACCAGATGAAATACAGGAGATCCAGTCAAAGTTGAATTCAAGCTAAACAATGAACAATTTTCAGTATAAACATGTCCCAAATATTATATGGAATACTAATACTAAAAACTTATTCACTCTGTCAGCTAAAATTCAAATTTAACTGAGAGTTCTATATTTTTGTTTGCTAAATCTGGCAACCTTAAAACTAGGTTTTTTTAGATTATGAATGGGAAGTAAGTGAAGGAAGTCAGTGAAAGACAGAAAGAAAATAAAGCTTTGAGGCCCAAAACCTACCATCTCACTAAGGTATAATCACCTCAGCAACATTCCTCAAAACAAACTACAAATTCTATAATAGTAATTATCCAACCTAATTAGTAAATGTATACAGAATGGGGAAGCTCAATGAACTTGAAGGGTACTTTGATTTTGCAATTGTGTTTCTCAACTAAAAGAGGTTTACTACACCTGGTATGTTTTGTAATTGATCGTTTTTTAAGATCTGCTAAAGAATAACTCAAGATGCTATCCCTTAATTTCAAAGTGAAAGGACACAGGTAAATCCCTGAGATTCATGAGATTCACAACCTCAAGACTTCCTAAATCCTACTTTTTATGAAAGAGAAATTGCTACTAAGACTTCAGGCAAATATGCCACATTAATCCCTCGTTTCCTGAGTAAATTGTCTATGTCCTATGTAACATGACAAGTTTCACTATTCTAAGAGAATTCTGACATTCTAAAACATCTTTAAAGGCTTTCATTTACTAAACATGTTACATCGTCAGGAATTTCTAATTCTTAACACACAAACCAAATTTGTTTCATGGGCTTTGGAGAAGTGATAAATATGACATAATTAGTTAAAAGTCAAAGCCTAAAAAAAGTACCCCTGACAATATGATGATGACTTGTGACATGACATTCCCAAAAGAACAGAAGAAAAGTAAGTTGTTTATAATTGACCTTCATGTAAAACCAGAAAATTGTTTCTAATTATGACACATTTTATACCCTGCATTTCAATAATAATATTTTATCTTGAAGTCTTAATCACGTATCAGCACTTGACCTAGCCAAAGAGCTAAGGATTAGCAAGAAAAAGAAATCATGAAATTCAAAATTTAAGAGGTGTCTTCAGTTCCACTTTCAAGACCACATGAGAGAAACAGCATATTAGCACCAGTATATTGGCACCATCCCAGTGTATACCCTCTTCCACTGACATATCCATTACCGCCATGCAAAGTAAGCACAAGAACAAATACTACACTAAGTGTCCTGATAATTTTGAACAACTCTATTTCAAAATGTATTATGACAAGCACAACTTTCAGCAAGGGTTGTTTTTTTGATGAAAAGAGAAGACTAAGGAGGCATTCTTCCCACACTGACAAGTACATTTCATCTATTATTTTGTGGAAACAAACAGAAACTGTATTTACTATTTCTATACTTTTAGCATTTGAGAGCTTTTTCCTTTCTAGATGAGGCCATTGAATGAAAGAAGACATTTTTTTCAAAATTTTAATGTATCTTCTGGCTGTTTTAATTTTACTCCTTAACTTGCCCTACTCACAGCACATATATGCATCACGAAGTATGGGTAGCTTATGTCCAATATAAGATGTATAAAAGCCTTTCACTTTATCCAACAGTGCTCTAGGATGCATTACCAGACAAGCAGATAATCGTGATGATGAGTAGCACAATATGGTCGGCACTAATAGATTGGTTTTCCACAAATGCATTGCAAAAAGATAAACAAATACTTCACATTTCACAACACAACGATTTTGATGTCACATGTTAGGGAAGGTCCAACGTGGTAGAGATTAGCAACTTTAAATCTGTAAATCCTGGATTAAACAACATGAAGGAAATTTGGAGAGATGACAATGCATCTGGAGAGTAGATGATGTTGCAGGTAAGAGTCTCCTCTTGAGGGTCTAATTAGGTTCTTCCCACCGCCTCACTTGTTTTTTTCAATCTTTATAGAGACACCTTAGCAGAAGCGTTCAGCTTTGACAGTACACCAAAATCCTGGCAGTGAACAATAAATTGACCATTACCATAAAAAGAGCTGCTAAATGAGAAACCATGTGCTCAGTATAAAACTAATTTCATGCTTTCAAAAGCACACAGTGGCTTCTAGCAAGATAGTGGCCCTGGGACTTGCTGAGACAGATTGGAGAACACAAATGGTTTGCTCCTGATGCGTCTGCCTAGCCAAGCTTTACGTGTACTGGCAGTAAACGGGGTTCTCGAGTCTTCTGTCAAACAAACACACTCTTAGCTATAACTTTAAAGCTGAAAGCTGTAAAACAGCTGCCTCAAATAAATTTAGCAAGAAACACACACACACACACATACACACACACAAATATATACCCACCCCCATGTGCCATGTTAGCTGCTTCTAATCAAGTGAAAATGGATTTCTCTGCAGACCTAACATACTGAACAGACACTTAATAAGCATAATGCTACTTAATACATTAATACATTATAACCCTCATGCTCCATTCTTGTTTAGAAACAGCTTCTCATCAGATAGAAATAAGAGTTTAGCCATGCTTGAGCAATAGGACTCCATCTATTCGGAGACTAACTTTGCACTTGTCCTTAGCCAGTTGGCTTTCACATGCCCTATATTTATAATCTACATCAGATCTTGCCAGGCATGATGATCTAGTCACTTAACTTCTGCAGGTGAGTGCCAGTACTTTATCTACATGTATATAGTAAAAACCAGCTCCATTTAAAACATCACATGTCATAAAAACACACTTATGAAAAACTGCTGCCAATTCCCCCCTTCTGTCACTCGGCATACCATCACTAGAAACCAATTACTGTCAGTTGTCCAAAGCACAACAGGTCATAACTTTTAATTATTAATAATGTCAAGGTGTCAACTTCAGTATGTAATCCATTTCACTTACTTTCTTAGTTATCTTGTAAACATGACTTGCTTCCTCCTATATGTTTTCCATGTCAAAGATTCTACAAAGTACATTTAATTTATAGCCTTTTTAAAATACCTGCAGCACATAGTAGCATGGCTAATTACCAACATTCAGCAACAACAGCAAATCACATAATGCCACTGACTTGTTCTGAATGTTTAAAATGCAAAGGAAGTCACCTACTGCTAAGATGTCCTCGGCAAACAGCTAGCACAGGAAGAAAAGGATGCTTATCACATCCATTTAAGGAGTTACTTTCCAACAAAATTAAGGAATCAGATATTTTGCTCTTTCAGTTTTGCTCTTTCAAATATGTCAGCACGATGTGATAAACACAATTGATTACTCCACAGGATTCAGCACAGCGTACAAAAGAATCTGTTACTGACACCCCAGACCCCAACCAGCATCCAAGTTTTAGAATAAAAATGCTCACCTCTGCTAGGAAGTCCACTCCACATCCTGGCAGGGCTTTAGCTTCGAGAGCAACCAAGTTGGATAAACAAAACTTCCAGAATGTGCCCAGGGTATTGCAGAGAGCTACCGAGACTTGGCTCCAGCCCCGATTATCTGTGTGACAGCACCACGTTATATCAGTGCCGCTCCAAACCTTCCCAGTTGCTGGCTTAGTGCAGTGCTCATTGAAAATCCTTCACACGCTGGCAACATTTTAGGGAAGGACAAGCACACTCTGAGTCATTTGTAAAGAAAGCAGAGCAATTTCCATTCCATATCTCCATGCATGCTGCAACCAGAAGCACTGTCAACGTACAAGTCTGAGGTGGATTTATGCCGAGAAACAGGCAACCTAAGCCTTCATTATCAATGCATGAAATCAGCCACTGTGATCAAATTCAAGCAAACCACAAAAAGAATATGATTATGAAAGGCTCCACGGATTTAGCACCAAACCTTGTGGAATGAAGAATCATCTATCAAAACTGTGTAAATGTTAAAAATAGCTCTGGCTTTTCAACAATGAGCGGATACAGAGAAGAAATCAGTAGTCTATATTATAAGGACTTATAAAGACTGCAATAACCAAAATAGCCGTAGGTTCCTGGGACTTCTCTATAGACAAATGAAATCACTGGAGGCTATTACAATGATAACAAAAATAATTCCATATATTTGACACAGATGTCCATTAAAGAGCAAGTAATATTTTTTAACTCCTAAGAACCCATCCCTAAATTAAAATGATAGTAATAATGTGCAAGGCTATGCTAGCAACAGGGCAAAATGCTATCAGTTTTACTGTAAGACAATTTCATAAACAGTAAAGATTTAAATGTATTCTGTGTAGCAAGAAAATAAATACACAAGATAGAGAACAATTTTAATACTATAATCTTTGCTCATTATTTTAAAAAAATCTATAGCTCATTAAGCCTATGTATGCTTATCCCAGCCACCACCAAGTTTATACCTTTGCATTTTATCATCCTTTCTCTTTTTTACTAAAATATAAGATGCAAGAGCCAGTAGACACAGTTTTAAAAAGGCACAAGGTAGCTATACCCTAGAAAGTAGCAGCGATGATTTGAGATCACAAAATATAGAGCTTTGACATGTGCATGCAAAGTGCAAAGCAAAAAGGACATAAAACATTTATTAGAAATCACAAAAATGACTGGAAGAAATTCCTAGTAGGCAGAGTTGACAAAGAACACACTTTAGGTTCTTTCCAAAAAAATTTCTAAAGGGTTTTAGGTTCTCTTGAGACTCTGAAGGCAGAGCAAATAAAGATCCAATAAAGGCAATTTCTAATTTGAGAATCTTCTGTAAATGACTGGGTTCAGTTGCAGCAATACTACTAGCTCTTAGGTGTCACATTTAGTAGTGTCTGCAATCTAAAACATTTATGCACAAATTGCAATAAGCTACGACATGCATTTATACAACACAGCATTTTGGAGCAATGTTAAACACGGCACTTCCATAGGTATCCTCACTGTGTCCCTAGATGTAGGGTTGACTTCTTACAGCTTGCAGGTTGGATGCCCTTCCTTGGAGACACATATAGACAGACATGAATGGACATGCACACGTATGTGTATATACTTATACCTACATCATAGAACATGCTTATCCTTTGCAGTCACTTTTGACACCTGAATCCCATTTGTTTTGTGTCTTATAAAACCCCCAAGGCAACATTTGAGTGTATTATGAGAAATAGTACTGCACAACACTGATTCAGTATCTGTTCAGTGTCACTCCCTCTCTCTCTCTCCCTCTCTCAATCTCTCTCCCCAAACACACACAACCTTTCTTGGCTTAGAAAATAGTTTATGAGAGATTGTGTGCCTGAAAAATCGTTTTATTATTATCACACATGCAACTCTATAGTAATAAAAGTTTAATATGAAACCATGATATTTGGTTATAAGTCTTCAATCTCTTTTATAAACCCCTTGGTGCTTGAAGAATTTCAGAATTCAAATGCTTTCAGATCTTAAAAAGGTAATACCCTGCATATGCCATGAATTACAGAATGCCTCCAGTGGTGGGTGTTATATAGTGCCCTCTTGGGATCTGGGGCAACAGCTCTATAATCAGACACATTAATATTTTTGTAGGGAAGCATATGCATATTCTTACTAGATGGGATAGGGAGTACAATTAACCTCACATCAGTTCAGGTCAAATTTTTCCATGAATATGAATTACAAAACCTTCTTGCTTTCAGAGTTTCTTGGATTTCAGGAATCGCAGGGAAGAGATTGTGAACTATAGAGATGTTTATCCAATCTGTTACCAAGTTATGAATTGGGAAATGGAACCTACATAGGTGTTCTCTTGCTTAAGCAAGAGATTTGGAGGGTAGCCTTGCTTCAACAGGATAGGCAAAAATGTGAGGGAAGGTGCTACTGAGACTGAGACACAAAGCAGAGCAGAAATGTGGTAATAATGCAAGATGACAAAACTAGGGCATGGAAATGGAAGGCAAAAAGTAGCCCTTCAGAATTACTGGATCCAAAAAGCAAGCAAAAAATAATAACAGAATCAAGCACTCATTGATTATTTAAACTTTATTTCGCCTTGTGTGAAAGGCACTTGACATAATTTTTTTTAGCAGTCCACCTTAATTGTTAAAAGAAAAACGTAAAAGGAAGAATGTATTTTCAGAGTGAGGCATAAAACATTGGGTTCTCTCAGCCTCTTCTCACTGCACCCAAAACATCCATTAACGTTAAACTGCACATGTGACGCTGTCAGAAAAAAAGAAGAAGCTTTGCCTTATGAAGTAAGTTTCTGTTTCACTCATATACGCCATATACTACTTGCTGTGGGGGTTTCCAAAATCACTTATAGAAAAGGGTAGCAAAATTCTTTATCACTGATAGTCAACTGCTTGATTTTAAAGTCCATTTTAAAAATGAATATTCCTCCAAAACATGAATAATGTGCTGCATTTGCTCAGTCTTTCCTGTGAGTGTATTTCCCAAATGAATACTTTTTAAAAGTAAGTACATTAAAGAACTTGAACATAGCAAAACATTAACACTGAACTCAAGAATTTGAGTCTTAAAAAAAAGAGAGAGGGAAATAATGTAAAATTTAACAGCAAAGATTGAGTCAAAGAAATTATGTCCCAATAAAAAAAGAGAGTTTGGGCCTAGAGTAGAACACCCGCCATCTTCAAACAGCATTTGCTGTGTGCCTTTCAGGGCCCAACCTTGCACTGGGGAGGAGTCCTAGAGGCACTTGTGTGAATAGTGGTCTTCCTATTCACTGTACAAAGTAGAGTGTAATATATGGCTCTAATATTAGTATCTGAAACACAACTACACAGTCACATTCTATGCAAAGTAAAAAAACAACTTTTTTTAACCAAAAAAAGGTGAATTCTTTCCTTAGCAACCAAAATGGTGCCCTGATGATCTGATGGAGTTATTGCAGGTTCTAAGAGTTCCTGACCATCCCATAAGAAGGGAATTGCTTCAGGGTTAAAATCAAAACTCTGCCTATGAATACTTATACACTGTTAGTGGGAGTATAAATTAGTAAAACTTCTATGGAAATCTGTAAGATTTTTCAAAGAACTAAAAGTAGATCTACCATTCTATCCAGCAATCCCACTACTTGGTATCTATCCAAAGGAACAGAGGTTGTTATTTTAAAAAAACAAAAACAAAAACAAAAAAACCCTGTACTTGTATGTTTATCACAGTATTATTCACATTTGAAAAAAGGGGAAATTTACCTAAGTGCCCATCAACTGATCAGTGGATAATGGAAATGTGATATAAACTACTACTCAGCCATAAAAATAATGAAACGATGTCTTTTGCAGCAACTTGGATGAAATTGGAGAACATCATCCCAAGTCAAATAACACAAGAACAAAAAACCAAACACCACAGGCACAATGTGCACAGGTGTACATGGTGGGTACTTAAAGTCCAGACTTCTTCACCACTATACAATGCACCCACATAAACAAAAACCAATTGTACCTCATAAAGCTATTGAAGTTTAAAATAAACTCCTCATACCTATTACATTATGTCCATATAATAAAAGTTAAATGTCCAGCAACTATAACACAAGAGTCTCTGGATTGCAAGGCAGGCCCACCAGGGGGCCAGCTCTTGAAATGAAGCAGGACAACATGACATGAATGCCATCATGCCCGGTCCATATAAATGCAATCTCCAGCCTTCTCACTCCTCCAAACGCTTCATGTAATAGCAGACATGTTTCAGAGCTGGTCCGAGAACTGACTCCAGAAAAAACGTGAGTGCTAAGGATGAGTGCCAACCCTGTGGTAAGTTGTTAACATTCCAAGGAATGCCTAACTTGGGACAATGTCCAACAGCCTCCTTGGCTGTGATGCTGTCAAGATAGGAAAGTTGAACGTCTGTGTGAAGAAAATTGGTCAGTCAGGGTGACAACACATTCATCCTCCAGTGGAAACGAACCATGCTATTTTATATTGCCACTGAGTCAGCTAAGGAAATCCTTTCTCCTAGATTAGTTGAAGATGGGTAACACTTCTATTCCAAGAAGACATCAAGATTTCAAGTATGTCTTTGATTATTTTAATTACTCAATAACCCAAACACTTGTCCTGATTGTCTAAGACTCAGTTTCCTCATGAAAAGATGTCAGTGTTTGGTTTTCAAAATCTAAAAGCCAAGACTAAAAAACAGCATTTATCTTTTAATAAACATGATAAATGTAAAAAGTTCATACTCCAAAGCATTCTTAAAGCAAAAGACTATCCGTCCTTCTCAAAAAAGGGCCAACCACTCCTTTTCTTTTTTTAAAGGTTCCATTCAAACTCGTTTATATATTGACTCCCTAAAGTTCTGAACTTATATAATTGATATCCTGGTTTAACAAGTTTTAACAACGTATACAGAATATGGAGTTTTATAATAACTTTTTCAGGTCAGTGTCAGGTGTAGTTTTAGATTTCTCACACCATCAAAATGGCTGGAGCTCTGTCTCAAAGTCAAAGCATTTTGGGGGGCTGGAGTTATAACTTGAGCCTTCATCCTATTTCCAAATTTCTCTACTCTCATTCCTAAGAAACCTCAATCTCAATAAGCCTCCAATATAAAATCTCAATTAAATTTATCTGGGGAGAACAGATGTGAGACACCAACTCAATCCTTGCTTGGCAGAACAGAGTTAGGGCACTGTAAAATACCTAGAAACTTAACAGGAGACGATTCTGGGTAAGACAAAAAAAAAAAATCACAAAAGAATGTCAATACAGTATTACTTCTACTGCATGTATTATCACCAGCTCTGAATTATCCAAAGTAAGAGACAATTCCTGGGCTTTCTCATAAGGATCTGGGATTTATTCTAAGAAAAGTAGATGTTTTCTTCACAAAGGTCCAATTTGGCATATTTTGACCCAGTCCTCTCCATTTAAGTCTGTCCCTTCATGAAAAACCATAAGAAGTCATACCAGCTCTATCCAATAAATGGAAGGTACAATAATTATTCTATGAAAGGAGTTTTCTGGGCTTATAATTAAAAGGGTTAAGGAAATAAATACATTGTCAATAATTGAACCCACCTACCTCATACTGAAATGAAACTCGGTGATACTTCAATGATTTGCTATATTTCACCAGGGTCATTATATTTTGTAATAGTCAGATTTCTAAGTTGAATGAAAAAAAGCAAGCATTTAAAACTATGTGTTTGTACTGCAAAAGTAAAAAGTATTATCGTATTGATGGATTCTAGTCTTATCCCTAAATCCATCCACAAACCTAAGTTTGCATCATTTAACATTTATGTTCATACCTAATATCTCCTAAAATGAACTACATTTTTTTCCAGTGTGGAGCAATATTAAGATATTTAAGTAGTAATTTTTTTTATTTCTAAAAATTGGAGAAAGAGCTCTTCTGCTCTCCCCCCACAGCACATACCCTTGATATCTCTCCTATTAATTCTGATTAATGCATAAAAGATGCTTTTGCACACACCCTCACCCCTTGGTGTGGTATTTCTTTGCCTTCCACACTCATTAATAATAAGTTTCGCCAAAACTATGTGGGAATGGGAATGAGAAAAATATCATACTTTCAATATACTCATGGCACCATCTTGTGGTAATACTGTAACATTGCATTTTCGAGTTTAATTTCAAAAGTTCTTTTAAAATGTCTGAAAAACACATTCGAGGACAAGTTTAACATTTTAAATATTCATGAGGTGCAATGTGAGAATTTTGGTCTATGTATTTAAAAACCCACACACATACTTTGAGAGACATAATAATCTATCATAGTGCCCTATCCTAGAACTTGTTTAATACCAGTAACTGTTTCTTGAATGTAGAACAGGAATAAAAACAAGAGATCATTTGGAGGGGGAAAAACAACTGAGAATCATGGGAGCTACAAAGAAAAGCACAGAATATGGCAGCAAAGAAAATGAAATGATATATAATGCTCCAGGTGACCCTTTTCCAATCTTGTTCTCCATTCCCACTTCCAAACCATTACCTCCTCTTCCCACCGCAAAATACCCAAATTTACCACCCTTATCTTCTCCCTTCTCCTGAGTGTCTTCAACTTAAAATCTACTCAAGCTCAGACTAGAATCCCTGAGGCCAAACTTTCAGTGCCATTTCTGGAATCAAAAAGCAGAGTCTATGTTTCCACCCCTTGCGTCTAAGTCTATTCCCGCTGCTATAGTCATAAACCACAGAGTTGGTCACGTTTAATACTAGAAATTTGTCTCTCATTTGTCTTCTGAAGGCTGGGAAACCCAAGATCAAGATGTAGGCAGATTTGGGGTCTGGTGAAGGCTTGCTTTCTGCTTCCAAGATGGCGCCTTGTTGCTGCATACTCCAGAGGCAACCATGCTGTATCCTCATAAAGTAGAAAGGCAAAAGGGCCAGGCAGCTCAGAAGTCTCTTTTTAAAGGGCATTAATTCCATTCATAAGGGCAGAGCTCTCATAGTCTATTCACCTCCCCGAGGACCCTTAATACTATCACCTTAGGATTTAAGTTCCAACATAAAATTTTAGCTCTGACCAAAAGAACGCAGTAGTTGCAGCTCTTGCTGTCTTGCAACACTGCTCTGTGATCATAGTGTAACAAAACCTGGTATAACGTCCTCAAAGAAAGGAATCTACTGGCCAGCACTAACTGCCAGACATGTGTTTGAGGCCATCTTAAACCATCCAACCCACTCAATCTGCGGCTGCCTGCAGCTCCTCAAGTGATGTCCAGTGATTCCAGAACAACCACCTCACTGAGCCCAGTCAAAATCTCTGATCCATAGAATCACTATTAAAATAAAACATTAATAAGGTAGACGGTTTTTGTCTACCTTCCCAAACTTGTGTTTCTTTCTAATTCTCTCACTCAGTTTCAGCCACATCTCAGCTTTTTAGACACACCAAGCTTTTGCTCAAGTTGAGATTTTGAATGGTCTCTTCACTCCCTTTGGATCACTTGTCACCATTCTCTTTGCATGACTAACTTCTTTTTCATCTTAAAATGTCAATCTTAAATGAGAATGGATAGCAGAGGGCAGAATGTCAGTCATTAGCCACCCTACATTGGGAATGAATATGGTCAATTTTGTCTGGGCTTGGGAAGCTGTAGGTGGGTCATGGAAAATGGGCTCTGCAATTATGTGGTATCCTGGGGAAACAACACCAAAGCTTGGATGTCTGGACTTGATGGGGTAGATCCTTGTTGACACAAACCAGAGTGAGATAGAAAAAACTTCGGAGAAGTTAGCACTGAATCTCAGAAGCTGCCTATAGCATTTTTTACACATGTATCTTTGCGGCTGTGTTTGTCTTATGCCTCTTTTCTCTCATGACCAGGAAGATCCTCCTCTCTATACTGGTTTTTTTCTACCTTTGCAAAAGGACCTTCCTCCTTTTCCCTAAGTCATACTTTGCTTCAATAATAATAAACTATTTTTATATTTATGTTTTATATCTTATAACTATTTTATATTTATACTTTATACATGCTGTTCCGAGGTGAGCAGGTCTCTGCAAAGCTGCTCCCAGACGCCGAGGCGACTGAGTGGCCACAGAAAGAGGCTGACAAATCTAGTTTCTCTAGAAGAAACATTTAATAGTAACATACAAACAGAAGCCGTGTCTCTGGTGGCCACAGATGGTGGATCCTTACACCATTACCCCCCAGACACAGGGCTTATATACCATAGAAAAAGGGTATACATGCCTCAGAAGGAATTTACTCAAGGGCAGGATTTATATATACAGTAGACAAAGTAGAAACTTCACAGGCATTTCTAGAACTGGGATTCATCTGAAGTCAATGTGGCTGATTAGTATCCAAGATGGAGTTGTTTTAGCCTCCATACATGCAGTTGCGTTTCTGTTCCTTCTACTTGGAATGCTGCTTTTTCTTAAATAACTTGAAAATAATGTTTGAATACTCACCTCAAATATCACCTCCTCTAGGAAGACTGATCTCCATAAAGTTAATCACTCCTTTCTTTGTACCACATCTATCTTACATGTAGATCTATGATTATTCTTAGCATATCATGCTGCCATTCACTTGTTTTTTGTTTTTAAATTTATTGATTTATTATAAAGGTGCGGGGTATAATTCAGGGTTAGGTATATAAACATTGATCATGCAGGTACCCTTGCATTCACTTGTTTAAATATCATGTATCTTAAATCTGTATTGTTTATTTTTAAAAACTCGTTTATCTTCTCTTGACACTTATCTTAAGAGACTATTTTATTAATCTTTGTAAAGTAGTAATACTATTTAAAAATAAGAAAATCTCCAAAATCTGTGTTCACTATCATCTCTGATGATGCTACTAGAAGATGCGGAGCTTTAGAGGGACACCTTGGTTAAGATTTTTTAACTGAAAATTTTATTAAGCTAATTGGAGATTCACATGCAGTTGTAAGAAATAATACAGAGTTCCCTTGAATGCCTTGCCCAGCTTCCACTGATAGTAACATTTTATGAAATGATAGATTAGTATCACAATTAGGATACTTACAATGATACAATTCACAAATCGTATTCAGATTTCCCTAATATTACTTTTATTTGTGCGTGCACGCGCGCGTGTGTGTGTGTGTGTGTAAGTGTTCGGGGGGGAATGATCTGAGACCTGTGCAAGTTCATGTATTCACCATCACAGGATCTCTCATGTTGCCCTTTTGTATCCACACCTGCTTCCTTCCTGACACCCACCCCCACCCCTAACTCCTATCAATCACTAATTTGTCCTCTACTTCTAACATGTTGCCACTTCAAGAATGTTATATGGAATCATGCAGTATGAAACCTTTGCTATTTTCACTCAGTATAATTCCCTGGAGATTCATCCAAATTGTTATATCAACATTCCATTCCTTTTTACGGTCAAGTAGTATTCATTGGTATAGATGTGTCACAGTTCGTATAACAAGTCACACCTTCCCCATCCCCCACCCCCCATTACCACCAAAAGCTATCCATGCCAAATTCTTGGAACGTGGGAGTGTTACCTTATTTGCAAAAAGGAACTTTGCAGATGTGATTAAGTCAGGAATCTTGAGAGGAGGAAACATACCCGGATTATCCAGGTGGGCCCGGAATCTAATAGCAAGCATCCTTATGAGACAAGGAGAAGGGATATTTGAGACAGAAGAGAGGACACAGACATAGAGAACAGAAGGTATTGTGAAGATGGAGGCAGAGAAGAGAGTGATGCAACCATAGGTCCAGAATGCTGGGGCAGCCGCCAGAAGGTGGAAGAGGCAAGAAACAGGTTCTCCCTAGAGCCCCTGGAGGACTGCAGCCTTTCCAAATTTCAGACTTGGCTCCAGAACATTGATAGAATACATTTCTGTTGTTTTAGGGCACCAAGTTTGTGGTAGTTTGTTACAGCAGCCTCAGGGAACAAATACAGAGTTATTTACAGTTTGGGGTTATTATACTTAATGTTGTTATGAACATTTATGCAAAGGTATTCTGGGGACATATGTTTTCATTTATCTGAAATAAGCCCAAAAGTACAATTTCTGAGTCAAAAGGCTTTTGCATGTTTAGTTTTGTAAGAAATCGCCAAACGATTTCCTAGAGTGGCTATATGTTTGACATTCCCATCAGCAAGGTATTCGCGATCCATTTGCTGTGCATCCTTGACAGCATTTGTTGTTGTCCCATTTTTTTATTTTAGCCATTCTGATATGTACATTATAAAATCTCATTGTGATTTTGTTTTGCATTTCCCTGCTGACTAATAACATTAAACATCTTTTCATGAGCACATTTGTCATCTGCGTACCCTCCCAGTGGAGTAGCTCCTCTTATCTTCTGCCCATTTTCTAATCAGATAGTTTGATTTTTTTTTAACTATTGAGTTTTCAGAGTTCTTTATATAGTCTAGATTCTCATCCTTTGTGGAACATGTGGTTTGCGAATAGTTTCTTCCATATGCAGCTTGCATTTCATCCTCTTCCCATGGTACTCCACAAAGCAAAATTTTAAATTTTGAATTAAGTTTGATTTATCAATTTTTACTTTTGTGGGTCATGCTTTTGGTGTCAAGTCAGAACACTGCCTAGCCTTAGGTCCCAGAGATCTTCCTCTGTTTTTTTTCCTAAAAGTTTTATATTTTTATGTTTTACATTTAAATCTATGATTCAGGTTCAGTCAATATTTGTATATAATGTGAGATTTTTGTTTGTTTATTTGTTTTTTGCTTATAGATGTCCTATTACTCCGGCACCATTTGTTGAAAAGGCTATTCTTCCTCCATTGAATTGCTTTTGCACCTTTGTCAAAACTCAGTTGAACATATGTGTGCAGGTCTATGTTGGGGTTCTAGTCTTTTTCATTGATCTATATGTCTATACTTCCAATAAAAGCACACTATCTTGATTACTTTAGCTACATAGTAAGACTCAATATTGGGTAGGAAGATTCCTCCTGCTTTATTCTTCTTTGTCAAGATTGTTTTAGCTACCAGGGTTTGCGCTTTTCCATACACACTTTAGAATAAGCATGACTATGTCTTACAAAAAAAAACTTGCTGGAATTTTGAAAAGGTTGTATAAAAGCTATAGGTCAATTTAAGGAGAATAGGCATCGTAACCTTGTTGAGTTTTACAGTCCAAGCATATAATATGTCTCTATTTATTTAGATCTTCTTTGATTTATTTTCTCGGCATTTTGTAATATTCAGCATATAGATCCAAATGTTATTTAGGTATACACACATATGTGTGTATGTATATACATATTTTTTTTATTGGAAGTAATTTTAAATAGTATTGTGTTTTTAAATTTTGATTTCCATATGTTCATTTTTTAGTATATAAGTATGTGATTAATTTTTGTGTGTTGATCCTCTGTCCTACCGCCTCTCCAAGTTCTTATTAGTTCCAGGAGCTCTTTGGTCGATTCTTTGGCACTTCTACATAGACTATCATGTCATCTGTAAAAAGAGATAGTTTTATTTCTTCCTTTCCAAATTGTATGCCTTTTATTTACTTTTCTTGCCTTATAACAGTGTCTAGAACTCCCAGTACCATGTTGAATAAGAGGTGAGAATGGATATTCTTCCCTTGTTCTTGATCTTAGGAGAAAAGCATTCAATCTTTTACCATTAATATTTTGTTAGACATAGGCTTTTCCCAGATGCTTTTATTAAATCAAGGTAATTCCCCTCTATTTCTAGCTTGCTGAAAATTCTTATCAGAAATGAATATTGAGTTTTCTCAAATGCTTTTACTGCATCAACTGATATGAACATATAATTTTTCTTCTTTAGCTTGTTGGTATAATAGATTATATTTATTGACTTTTAAATGTTGAGCCAGTTTTGCATACCTGGAATACATCTAAATTATAGTATACAATTATTTTATACACTGCTGAATCCAATTTGCTTATATTTTGTTGAGAATTTTTTAGTCTAAGTTCTTGAGAGACATTATTCTGTGGTTGGTTTTTGTTTTGTTTTAAATACAGTCTTTATCTAGTTTTGCTATCAGGGTAATGTTGGCCTCATAAATTAAGTTGAGAAGTGTTTCATCTTCTTTTATCAGGAAACAGTTGTGTAAAATTGGTGTTAATTCCTCTTTAAGTGCTAGGTAGACTTCTCTAGTGAAACTATATAGATCTATAACTTTTCAAAAGAGTTTTGTAATTATGAATTCAACTTATTTGATGGCTATAGGCCGATTCAGATTGTCTGTTTTTACCTTTGGTGAGTTTTGGTTTCCGAAGAACTGGTTTGTTCTTCTAAGTTGTTTAATTGATAAACATAAATTGGCAGTATTTACTTATTATTTGTTTGTTTGTTTGTTTATTGAATTGGAGTCTCACTGTCACTGCAGCCTCAACCTGCTGGACTCAGGAGATCCTTCCTCCTCAGTCTTCCACGTAGCTGGAGCTACAAGTGTGTGCTACCACACCCAGCTTATTTTTTTATATATTGTAGAGATGAGGTCTCACCAAGTTGCCTAGGCGGGTATCAAACCCCTGAGCTCAGGCAATCCTCTCACTTCAACCTCCCTTTGTTTTATTGATTTTTCTCTGTTGCTTTCCTACATTCATCTTCATGGATTTTTGCTCTTGAACTTTATTATTTCCTTCATTCTGCTTGCTATTGGTTTATAGTCTCTTCTTTTTCTAGCCTCTTGGGTAAAAACTTATTTATTTGAAACTTTTCCTCATTCCTACTATTAGCATTTAGGGCTAAAAATTTACCACTCGGCAGTGCTTTAAGTAAGACATCTCACATATCTTAATATGTTATGCTTTCATTTTTACTTAGTTCTATGTATTTTTTATTCCTTTTGAGACTTCCTCTTTGATTCATAAATTATTTGAGAGTTGATTAATTTTCCTGTTGTTTTGTATTATTATTTTCTATTTTGATTTCCTCGTGGTCAGAGAACACAAAATGTATGATTATAATAATTTTAAATGCATTAAGGTTTTTTATGTCCCAGAATATGGTCTATGTTGGTAAATGTTGCACAGGAACTTGAAAAAAAAATGCATGCTACTGTTATTGAAAAAAATTCTATCTAAATTAATTAGATTCTGTTGGTTGATTATATTTTTCTGATCTTTTATATCTTTGCTGATATTCTGTCTAGTAACTATCAGTAGCTGAAGGAGGAATCTACAACTGTACTTGTAAATTTATCTATGTATTTTTTCTGTTCTATCAGTTTTTATTTCTATATTTTAAGGCTCTGTTGTTTGGTGCATGAACATTTAGGATGATGATATCTTCCTGGTAGATTGAACCTTTTATCAGTATATAATGTCTCCCTCTGTCTGTAGTACTTTTCTTTGCTTGAAAGTTTACTTTTATTAAAAACTTTAAAAGTTTTTTTTAAGTATTAATATAGCTGCTTCTGCCTTTACTCTTTAAATAACTGTCTGCATGGTATATTTTTTCCATACTTTTACTTTCTATGTCATTGATTTTGAAGTGAGTTTCTTATAAGCAACAGATAGTTGAGTCATTTTTTTTTAATACACTGAAGATACCTGTTTTTTGGTTGGTGTCTTTAGGCCATTTATATTTAAGGTAGTTACTGATATGTTATCACTTAAGTTTGACATCTTATTATTTGTTTTCTATTTGTTTTCTTTTGTTGTTGTTCTACTATTTCTCTTTTCCTGCCATCCTGTGGCTTACTTGAACATTTTTAAATACTCCACCTTGATTTATTTATATTATTTTTGATTGCATCTCTTCGTATAGTTTTATCATGGTTGCTATAAATATAACAATTATATACTATGTGACATATGACCATCTATTGATTGTTTTCATCATTTAGAAACCTTACTCCTAGCCGGGCTCGGTGGCTCAGCCTGTAATCCCGCGCCTTTGGGAGGCTGAGGTGAGTGGATTGCCTGAGCCTGCGGGTTCGAGACCCGCCTGGGCAAGCGAGACCTCATCTCTACAATAAATCAAAAAAAAAAATTAGCCGGGT
>CAUYQG010125372.1:0-20510 GCA_963574415.1 Tarsius wallacei | reverse complement strand
CTTGAATAGCTGGAACTACAGGTGCACACCAGTATACCTAGCTAGTTTTTTAATTTTCTGTAGAGATGGGGGGGCTGATGTGGAGATTGGGGAGCTAGGATGGAGATTAAGGTTCTAAGATGGAGATGAGGGGGGCTGGGGGATGAGGGGGTCTGGGGCGGAGATTGAGGGCTGGGTTGGAGATCGGGAGACTGGGATGGCGACTGGGGGGCTGGAGTGGAGAGGACGAGCCTGGGATGGAGATGAGGGGGGCGGGGGTGGAGATGATGTGTTCAGGATGGAGTTGAGTATGGCGGCGCGAAGCTGGATGAGGAGGGGGAAGGAGAAGTTCGGTTGCCCCTGCTGCTCTTTTGCTGGGTCTGGCTGGAAGTGAGGGGAGCATCTTAGAGGGCTGGTTTGGGGAGCGAGGACATGGGCTTCCCGCTGAGCAGGTAGAGGGACTCTTGCTGCTCCGTGGACGCACGGGCTCCGTATGGGCTCAAATCTGCTTGGCACTTTTTAGGTATCTGACCTTGGGCAAGTTTATTAACCTGCTTGGGCTCAGTGTTCCCACCCCCACAATTTCTCAGAACAATAGCACCCGTTCTGTGGGACTATTGTGGTGAACTGCCATCCCTAAAGGACTTGCTCGTGTGCCTGCCTAGCACACTGTAACACAATTGACTCTACCCCCCGACCAAGAACAAGTCAGGTGAATAAAGACCCTCTAGAGCTTCTTTAATCGGGACTCAACCAACCCTCTTTCTGCTCTTACCCTGAATCCCGTGACCCTGGATAACACAGCTTGGAAGAAGGTACATGACTGCAAAGGACTCATGCGTCGACCTTACTGCTGGTGGGAACCTCCTCAAATCCTCCCCCACAGCGAGAGAATGAATTCACAGAATGATTCTTTAAAATGTGGATCTATTTTTTTTAGAGATGGGACTCTCCCTCGGTCTTCCAGGCTGGAGTGCAGTGGTGTGATCACGGCTTATTAGACTCAAGTGATACTCTCCCCCTGCCCACCCAGCCTCCTGAGTAACTGGGACTGCAGGCGTGCACCACCAAGCTTGGCTGAATTTTTTAAAATTATTTTTTAGTCCGGGCTTGGTGGCTCAGCCTGTAATCCCAGCACTTTGGGAGGCCGAGGTGAGTGGATTGCCTGAGTCCGCGGGTTTGAGACCCACCCGGGCAACTTGGCAAGACTTCGTCTCTACAATAAAAAAATAAAATAAAAAAATTAGCCGGGTGTGATAGCATGTGCCTGTAGTTTCGCCTCCTGGGAAGGCTGAGGCAGAAAGATCGCCAGAGCCCAGCAGGTCAACGCTGGAGTGGCTGTGAGCGTGCTACTGCACTCTAGCCTGGGGGACAGAGTGAGACTCTAACTTTAAAAAAAAATAGTTTTAGTAGAAATGGAGTCTCGCTGAGTTGCCCAGGCTGGTCTTGAACTCCTGGGCTCCAGCAATCCTCCCACCTTGGCCTCCCAAAAGTGGTGGGGTTACAGGTGTGCGAGAGCTCTTCAGCCTGGCATACAAGGTCCTCCTTAACCTGGTCCTCTCCCTGCTTCCACCCTCCATCTCCAGCCGTTCAGGGCAGGGGTCTCTGCCTGGTGCTCCGTAGCTCGCACTGCAGGCTTTTCTCACAGCCTGATCACACTGCACGGCATATGTGTGTGAATTTCCTCTTGAGAAACTGAAGGCAGGACTCATCTTCTTAATTTTTTCTTGTTAATTTTTTTTCTCTTTTGAGTTGGAGTCACTCTGTTGCCCAGGCTGGAATACAGTGGCACGCTCATGACCATCGCAGCCTCGACTTGCTGGGCCCAGGTGATCCTTCTGCCTCAGCCTTCCAAGTAGCTGGAACTACAGGCACACGCTACACACCTGGCTTATTTTTTGATTTATTGTAGAGACAAGGACTCACCAAGTTGCCCAGGCTGGTCTCAAACACCTGAGCTCAGGCAATCCTCTCTCCTCAGCCTCCCAAAGTGCTGGGATTATAGGCTTGAGCCACCACGCCTGGACTTTCTTGTTAATTTTTAACATTTGTTTATTTTGTGATTAGGAAATACCTTCATGTCGCTCACAATTTAACACATATAAAAGGACTACAGTGAAAACTGTCTTCCACCACTAGACATTCTGCTCCCCTTCCAGAAGGGAGCCAACTTTCAATCGTATTTTGTGTATGTTTCTAAAAGTATTTTATGTGAATGTGTGAGTGTATTCTTTCTTCCCCCTTTAAAACAAATGGTAGCATACTATTCATATTGCTCTACACTATGACTTTTTAAAAATATATCTTGGCAATCTGTCTATCTCAGTATATAGTACATTTTCTCTCTTTTTTTTTTTTACCATTGCATGATTTTATTCATTTTTATACCTTAACATCTGGCACATAGTAAATTATAAATATTTAGTGACTGAGATAGTGAATGATGAGAAAAAAAACTTTTGTGCTCCCTTGGAAATGAGCTGATCTACATTATTGTTTCAACGTGTAATCATGACCGAAAACTACAGAAGTCCGGCTTGTCTTATTCTTCCCCATCCACTAGAGGGAGACATGAGCCTGCTGTGGAAAGCTAACACGTGCGGTTTTTGACCAGAAACTCCAAACCGACTCCACAGCAAGCGGCCCTTTGGAGAATTTGAGCCCTGAATCGTCTTCCCAGGACTGGAGGTTCTAGGGATGGCAGAGGAAGTTGAATGCAGGAGAACGCACTTGGACTGGGAGAACTCGAGGGAATTTCAGCTCTATTGCTAACGGCAAGACAAATTCCTTACCCTGACTCAGTGATGAGCTGGTAAACCAGCTCTTATGAAAAGCCCCGATTAGCTGATTTGTGTTTAAGGATTTCTGTAGAGGAAAAGGCGATATTCAGATGGAGCCATGTGTCGAAAACCGGAGAACAGCCAAGAAGTATTCACTTCAATCAGCATCCTGTGTTGTTCAAAAGGAAACAGACCTGGCTGGGCGCCGTGGCTCATGCCTGTAATCCCAGCACTTTGGGAGGCTGAAGTGGAAGGATTGCTTTCGCCTAGAAGCTTGAGATCAGCTACATAGCGAGACCTCTTCTCTATAAAAAATAAGAAAAAACTAGTCAGGTGTGGTGGCGCGTGCCTGTAGTCCCAGCTATTTGGGAGGCTGAGGTGGAAGGATCACCTGAGTTCAGGAGGTAAAGGCTATTGGTGAGCTGTGATCATGCCACTGCACTCCAGCCTGGGCGACAGAGTGAGACACAAACTCAAAAGAAAAAGAGAGAGAGAGAGATCTGAACACCCCTGAGCTCCTTCCTAGCACAGAGAAATCTGTAGAGTAACTGCTCCATAGTGGTTAAATTCAAGCTACCATCAGTTGAACAATTGAATTGCAAACCACTTGAATACCAGTCAGCTCTCCAGAGCCAGTGTGAGCGGGTCCCTGTACCCTGCTGAGCCTTGTTGGGTCTCAATTCCTTTTTCTGGAAAGTGGTGACGATAAATCTCTCCATCGGTAGATTTATTTACATAGTGGGCATGTCAGTGCTTTGAACACTTTAGAGCAGTGTTTTTCAAACTTGCCTGATCATGAACTCACCCAGTGGCTTGTGGAAAACGGACATTTCCAGGACCTGCCCCAGAGCAGCTGATTTAGAACCTTCTGGGGAGGGGGCCTGGGAATCTGGATATTTTCCCCATGCCTCTCCTTTTCTTTATTATATCATAAAGTTTAATGTCCTTAACATAATAAGTATTTTAATTTTTTGTGTGTGTGTTTTAAAATTTTTTTTAATTTTAAAGATGTGGGGTACAATTCAGGATTAGGTATACAAATGTTCATTATACAGGTACCCTTGTCGATGAGATATGCCCCACCCCGGACAGTTTCCTACTACTGCCAATCCCGCCCCCCACTCCTGTAGCAGTTTCCCACTGTTGCCAATCCCTTTCTTATAGTATTACTATAGATCTTCAAGGTCCACTTATGAGTGAGAACATGTGATATTCAGTTCTTTGTTTCTGCGATAAATCACTCAGTATTATAGACTCTAAGTCCATCCAAGTTGCTGTGAGGTTCATAATTTTGTTCTTCTTTATGGCTGCAAAATACTCCATCGTGTATATGTACCACATTAAAAAAAATCCAGTCCTCTTTTGATGGGCAGCACGGTTGGTTCCATGTATTGGCTATTGTGAATAATGCTGCAATACAAATGTGTGTGCAGGTATCTTTTTCATAGGATGACTTGAGTTTCTCCGGGTATATTTCCAGTAGGGGGATTGAGGGGTCATATGGGAGGTTGATTTTTAGATCTTTTAGGAATTGCCAAACTGTTTTCCACGGGGGTTGTACTGGTTTACACTCCCACCAATTGTGTAGAAGTGTTCCCTTTTCACTGCATCCTCTCCGGCATCTGTTGTTTTTTGAGTTATTTGTTGAAGGCCATCCCGACTGGAGTTAGGTGGTATCTCAGTGTGGTTTTAATTTGCATTTCTTTGATGACTAGTGAGGCTGTGCTTTTTAAACATTTTTTTATTTTAAATAAGTACCCAGGTGATGCTTAGGACTCTTACAATTGGGTCAGATGTCAGGAGTCTTTCTCTGACTCACTTCACAACTGGGCCTGCCTGAAGAGATGTACCCAGACACCAGGACTCATGCCAGGCAGGCATTTAGCCCCTTCACCACCTCCTCCACCCTGACAGCCCAAACTTCCCTCACAGGAAAACCTGCACCTTGCCCTGTCTTGGGCCAAGGTTTCCTTATACCCGGGAAGCCCTTGGTTTGTTTTCCAGCTCCCATTTCCTGAGAATTTATAAGGTGTCGGGTACATTATTACCAATCATTTCCTCTTCATAACAATCCTATGAAGTAGATTCTTGGGCTGTTCCCACTTAATTACTTAATTAATTATTATTTTAGTTGGAGTCTCACTCTGTCACCCAGGCTGGAGTGCAGTGGCACGCTCACAGCTACCGCAACCTTGACCTCTTGGGCTCAGGCGATCCTTCTGCTTCAGCCTAAAATGTAGCTGGAACCACAGGTGTGCACCACCATGCCCAGCTAATTTTTTTAAATATATTGTAGAGATACGGTCTTGCCATGTTGCCCAGGCTGGTCTGGAACCCCTGGGTTCAGGCAATCCTCTGACCTCTGCCTCCCAAAGTGCTTGGGATTACAAGCATGAGCCGCCATGCCTAGTCCCACTTCATAGAGAAAGATCAAAGAGGCTGGGAAAAATGTCCCAAGGCCCATGACTGGCAAGCAGTTGGGCTGAAAACCCACCCAGACCTGCCTGCCCCAAGTCTGGGTTCTCTCTGTGCGGTGGGCAAGCCTGGCTGTCTGCCCTGGTGCCCTGTGTTCTCTGTTCTGTCAGCAGAAGTCCTGTGCTCTCTCTTTGCAGCCACACAGTGAGGTTGAAGGGCAGAGCGGGAGGTAGTTTGTAGTTGACGGTGCCCTGAATGCAGCTTCCAGAGCACGAGAGTGGAAGAACGGGGGACTTTAAGGGAAGGAGCAAGGCTGGACCTGCACACGTGTGCAGTTCAGATGAGATCCAGAGAACGTCATTGCCCTCCAGCCAGCCCAGGTGGGAGGCTCTGGGAGTCACTGTAAATCCCTCTCTAGAGGAACCCAAATATGAAGGAAAGCGACTTCTCACCTTCTGAAAGTGCAAAATTCCTGATCACTACCATTCACTTGTCATCTGTAACAGCCATCGTAGGTCATTTCTTATGCACTTGTCTTCTCCCTTCAACTAGAGTATAAAACCATAGGGAGACCAGCAGTTCAGAGAGGATGGGGTTTGGAGTGAAACAGATCTGGTGTGAACCCTTTGCTACTTACTAGCGGTGTGAGGTTGGGCAAGGTGCTTAAACTCTGAGTTGTACGCTGGGCGAGGTGGCTCATGCCTGTCTCCTGTATCTTGGGAGGCCAAAGCGGGAGGATTGCTTGAGCCTAGGAGTTCAAGGCCAGCCAGGCAACAGAGAGCAATCCCGTGTCTACAACAAAATAAAAAAATTAGTGGGGTGTGGTGGGGTGAGCCTGTAGGCCCAGCTCCTTGGGAAGATGACATGGGAGGATTGCTTGAGTCCAGGGAATTCAGGGTTGTGGTAAGTCATGATCGTGCCACCGTACTCCAGCCTGGGTGACAAAGCGAAATCCCCAACTCAAAAAAAAAACAACTCAGTCTTAGTGTTCTCATTTGTAAAATGAGAACATAAAATATTACCTTTAGAATTAAATGAAAAAGTGAAGGTAAAGGATTGACAAGCAACTGCTGAATGAATAGTAGTGTGTCTTCCTCATCTGAGAGCAAATACCTTGTAACCCCTTGGGTCTTGGGTAGACACCGAAAGCATTGTTTTTCAACATCAAGGGGGCATTCTCACAAGGAGATAAATGCACGAGGGCAAGAACATGCTTAAAGAAGAGTGTTTTATGGAAGGATGAATGTCATGCTGAGTGTCAGAAAAATGTTAAGGTGAAAACAACTAAAGAAGCTGTCGAGAATTTTCTCCCCTGAAAGGTATTTTAGACAGAGATGGCAGTGGGGGGTAGAGGTAAGATGGGGAGGAAGGAATGGGGTCAGGCTGATGAGCTCTGGGACACTGGCGGCGGCAGTGGCAATATGGCAGACATTCAGAGCGCCCCCCACCAGGGCTGGGAATGTGGACACTGGACCTCCCATAAGGGGGCAGGTATGGAGCTGTAGGCTGGCCATCGAATGGTGCTGTGTTGGGCCGGTTATAGTTGCTGTCATCTGAGGAGAGATCACCCCCAGCCCTCTGAAGGCCCACAGGTCCACTGCATGTCACTCCACTGTACTGTTTCATTCGGGACCAATATGGCACCCTTGCGAGGATTAGGAAAAGGTGCCCCTCTGGTTAGAGGCAGCCCCGTGGTGCAGGCTTGGCAAGAGGGGTGCAGGCTGGACTTCCACCCCCACTGGTCCCTCAGCGGGAGACACTACTGGAACCTAACATGCACAACTCTGCATGGTGACCCTGGCCACATCTCTGCTGTGAGCCAGGAGGAGGGAGGTTAAGCCAAGGGCCACTTGTACAAACACAACTTGAGGTGTTGGGCTCACTCCCTCACCTCCTCGAGGCTTCCCCGCAAATACCACCTTGTCAGAGAGGCCTTCCCTGGCCATCCTGTGTAAAGTAGGGACTCGACCCTGCTTCATTTTCTCCACAGCACTTTCCACCCAGCCCCTGATACTGTGTGTATCTATCTATCTATATAATATACACACATATACATATATATGCGTATATACCCACACAGTATCAGGGGCTGGGTGATATATATATGTATATGCATGCACACGTATACATATATATGTATATATACATATATCACACAGTATCAGGTGGGTGAGATATATATATGTACATATACATATATACACAGAGTATGAGGAGTGGGTTATATGTGTGTATATACACACACATAAATATATATGTATGTATATACATATATACACACAGTATCAGGTGGGTGATATATATGTGTGTGTGTATATATATATATACACACATACATATACATATAGGTACTTATACATATATACACAGAGTATGAGGGGTGCATTATATATATGTATATACACACACATAAATATATATGTATGTACATATATATACAGTATCGGGGTGGGTGATGTATATGAATATACACACACACATATACATATATATGTATATATACATGTATGCACACAGAATCAGGGTGGGTGAGATATATGTGTATATATATACACATACCTATAGGTATATATACATATATACACAGAGTATGGGGGCGGGTTATATATATGTCTATATACACACACATAAATATGTATGTATATACATACATATATACACACAGTAGCAGGGGTGGGTGATATGTATGAATATACACACACACATATATGTATATATGTACATATAGATGTATGCACACAGAATTGGGGTGGGTGAGATATATGTATTTCTATAAACACACATATCTACATATATATGTATATGAAATATGTACAACTATATATGTGTCAGATGACCTGTTTTCCTGTGTCAATCTGGAGAACTCACTCAAGTTTCCTTATCTGCAAATAGGTGACAAAATCAACGTGCCAGTGTGGGTGTGCAAATGTAGCATGACGTGGTCATGCAAATGCTTTAACTCAGAGCCTGTGTCATGATAGGCAGGTTGTAGAATAACGCAGGAGCAGGCCAACCGTGAGCAGAGTCATCAAGTTGAGATTAGCCGGTGACACTGCCTGGACAGATAGAAAGATAATCTGTGGAAAGAGCCAGCATGAGGGGAGAGAAGAATGCAGGGATCCCAGGACATGAAACAGCCCTAGGGACCCCTAGGCAGCTGCATGAACTACTAGAGAAGTTCATTTCCTGATTGTAATTCACAGCAAGGGTGAGGACTGAACAATAGGGAGGAGACAATTCCTGTCTTGGTTAGGCTCATCAATGAAGCAATGATATTTGAGAAAAGCACTTTCCGCACACAAAAGCTCAGCTGTGCATTTTTATGAAAGCTACTGAGGCAATGTGCACCACTGGACAGTCAGCTGGTGCATGTATAAAGGACATTTGGAGGCATTTCTGGTAACTTTTCATAATATGAACAAAGAAAATGTTCAATACATTTACAAGAAGAAACAGAAAAAACTTTAGTCAATCTTTTGAAATATTAAGCTCTACGGAATCAAGCAGTTTTAGAACCGTGGCCTGTTAAGCCATTGTCTCTCCCCACCTCCTTTTTGATCTCATTTCTGGGACTATTACATGGGCTGGCCTGTTATTAATACTCTTTTTTTCTGAGCCAGAAAAGGTAAGGAAGCCGCATTTTCAGAGCTGCACTTGAGTCATTTGTGAAATTGCATATTACAATTCGCCACCATTTCTAACAGTTCTGTCCCATTTTCTGTCTCAACTGGGTGTTCGCATTCCTGCTAGTGACCTCCAGGGGCTAGTCTCTCTTCTAGTTTAAGAGACAATTGCTTCAGAGTAGGGGGTAAGGACAGGGGTGCATATTCTTTATGTCTGGTTGCAGATGGGTAGAAAATTAGACACTCTAGACATGCAAGAAAGTGATTAGTGTGGTAAGTACCTTCAAGGAGCGGTAGGCAGGACAAAATGTGACCGTACCTGTTTGTTTACAAATATCAAAGACCAACACTGAGACAAAAGAGGCTGGTTTATCAAGAACTGGCTGCAGGTGCCCAGGCGGTCCATTTAAACTGAGGTCAGAGTAACCTTGTCTATGGTCTGGGCGCCCAGATTAGGTCTCCCTTGCTGCTTCCATCTTTGGCCGCTTTCTGAGTGCCCCAGTCAGACACATCAGAAAAGAGTAAGTTATAGAAATATGCTCACAGGTGCTCATGCCTAGAAAAGACCTCAACAAAATTTCAGCCGATAATCTCGGGTTGCTACTAGATGGACATGCCTCAGATTATGCAACAAATAAGAAAAACATCACAGAGTGACAGTGGAGAAAGCTTGGGATTAGCAGGTAGGTAGACAAAATTGGGTTAGAACTTTCACTCTGCTATGCGCATGTTGGTGACCTTACAAGAGAAATGTCATCTCTCTGAGCCTTGGTTTCCCCATCTGTAAAAGAAGGACAATCCTGGGGAACTGATGAAGATTAAATGAAACGAAAACGAACCAACCTACGCAAGCCTGCCCACTGTGGTGTCTGGGCACAAAAGTGCTCAATAAATATTAGGTTCATTTTTATTTCCACAGAAGATGTGGTCCTAAAGTGCTCTATCCAAATTCAAGTTTCGAATATCAAGGCGCATTTTATGAACTCTGATTTTTGCTCAGTTGAGATCATCACTGACGTATGCATTAGTAATCCTACCTTTCCCCTCACCATCACCAAATAAGGGTGTTACTGCATGTGCAATGAATCTCTTTCTTCTCTTTTATTAATCCCACAAGTTTAGGGTTTCCTCTCTCAGATCCTCTTGAAACAGACCAATTTATACCCACATAATATGAGGAAGTAAGCCTGTTCCTAGACCACTCTGGAAGAGACAAGAGCGTCCCAGGACCCAGCTCCTCCCACTCAGCCTCAGGCTCGGAGAAGAAAGAGCAGTTATTCAGAGGCATCCTTTGGCATGACTGCTTTCTAGACGTTTGTGGAGTTCCTCTCTCCCCTCTGCTTTTCCCTATCGACTTTTGCTTTCTTGCCTTTGACAGAGTTTTGTTTTGCCTCTTGGTGGTTTCTTTCTTACCTTTTCTTTTCTTTCTTTCTTTCTTTTTTTTTTTTGAGTTGGAGTCTCACTCTGTTGGCCAGGCTGAGTGCAGTGGCATGCTCACAGCCACCCCAACGTTGACCTGCTGGGCTCTGGCGATCCTTCTCCTCAGCCTTTCAAGTAGCTGGAACTACAGGCGTGCACCACCATGTCTAGTCAATTTTTTGATTCATTGTAGAGACAAAGTCTCGCCAAGTTGCCCAGGCTGGTCTCAAACTCCTGGGCTCATGCAATCCTCTCGCCTCTGCCTCCCAAAGTGCTGGGATTACAGGCGTGAGCCAGCGCCCCCAGCCTTGGTAGTTTTTTCCTACAGGAAATTCCTCCCAATCCCTTCCTTCTGATCTTTCCAAGTGGAAACCTTCAGCAAGTATTTGTCGAAGGCCTGGTTTGTACAGGTAGGTGCCAAGGACCACGGGGGATGTAAAGATACAAGACATGACCTGTCCAGTTGCAGTGCAGGTCATGTGGGCAGGCAGGAAGAGGGCTGCAGGGGAGGCAGCGTGTATGTTCCACCTGGCTGACATGGTCTTCACTGAATTAAGGCTTTGGGATGGGTAAGACCACTAGACAGAGGAGGGGCAGGGTGAGACGTTGAGGAAGGTACCCCTTGGTGGGAAGCCTGCCTTCCTTCTCACAGCAATACATACCTGCCTCCCACCAACTTTCTGATCTCATGAGTGTAATTATAAATGCTAATAAATCAGTACCACCCAGAATATAGAGTGTGATTGAATCATAACAGTTCAATGCTTTATCCTCAAAAGAGGACTTCGTGGCAAGGATTTCAGCCCCTACTGTAGGATATTTTGGGGAAAGGCAACCCTTCCAATGTCATGCCATGTGGATGCTTCCGTAGACATGTCATGGGTGAGGTGGAGACTGGGACCCTGCTGAGCAAAGACTCCATCCTCCACACCAGGTTTCAGGGTGCTTTTTGGTCCAGCCATTGGTATTAAGTGTCCCAAGAATCCCTTCTTAGTTTGAGGAAGAATTGGAATAATCACCCTTCCCATTCTGCATTAAGCCAGGCAGAGTTTCCATGGCCAAAAGTGCCATGATCTTTCCTGATGTTCAGAGTGAGTCAGAAGGGAATTTACTCATTCTCATTCATTCTCTCTGCTACTTCCTGCGGCGAGGCTTCCTTGTACAACACACGGCTTCTGTGGGTGTTTGAGGGTCTCTGAGAAGGGAACATGCTGTTCCTGGGAGTAGAATGCCTTCTGAGGGAAGCATCGCAGGAAACACAGAGCTCTGCTTCCCGGATTGAGCAGAAGCTGGCTTCCCAGGTGGCAGGAGTTTGTCTGCTGGAGCTGGAGGGCTCTGCATGGAGCAGTCAAGCAACTTCATTTCTGACTGCGGGCTTGGTATGGAGGTGCCCATCGGACTCTCTCCTGGATCTGAGTCCTTCTCAGGCACTGACAGGTCATGTAACCACAGGTAGGTTGTTTAACCTTCCTGAATATCTGTGTTGACAGCTGTAAAATGGGGAAATTTAATAATAGACCTTACTACATGGGCTTACTGTATGAAAAATGAGATAACATATCTAGAAAGTGGGGCATGCTTAAGTGTGGAGGTAGCTGTCTAGGGAGCCACTGTTACTGCTGAGTTCCTTTGTCACCATGTGGCTTCAGGTGGCTGAGATAAGCTCTGCGAGCCTCAATATCCTCATCTGAAAAGTGAGGTCAACATTACTGATCTCACAGGACTGGCGTGAGGAGCAAATGAGATGCTGTGTAAATGCTTAGCATGCCGTCAGGCACAATGTAGATTTTGGGGTTTTTTTTTAGTCAGGGTCTTACTTTGTCACCCCGGCTGAAGTGCAGTGAGGCACCATCATGGTTCACTGCAACCTCCACCTCCTGGGCTCAGAAGATCCTTCTGCTCAGCCTCCTGAGTAGCTGGGATTACAGGCATGTGCCACCATGCCTAGCTAACTTTTTTATTTTTTGTAGAGACGAGATCTTGCTATGTTGCCCAGGCTGGTGTCAAACTTTTGGGCTCAAGCGATCCTCCTGCCTCGGCCTCCCAAAGTGCTGGGATTAAAGGCATGAGCTACTGTGCCCGGCCCACAATGTAAATATTGACAGATGTCTATTTTCCACACCTCGCCCATCTTTGTCTGCCTGTTGGCTCATGACTGAAATTCCTTCTTGATGGTTTCCATTCCAGAGGTATCTTGTTAAGAATACCACCAAATGGAGCTGCTTTTTTTTTTTTTTTTTTGGGTTGGAGTCTCACTCCGTCACCCAGACTGGAGTGCAGTAGCCGCTCCCGGCCACCGCAGCCTCGACCTGCTGGGCTCCAGTGATCCTTCCGCCTCAACCTTTCAAGTAGCTGGAATTACAGGTGTGCGCTACCACGCCCGGCTAGGTTTTGATTAATTGTAGAGATGAGGTCTCGCCAAGTTGCCCAGGCGGGTCTCGAACCCGCGGGCTCAGGCAATCCACTCACCTCAGCCTCCCAAGGCGCGGGATTACAGGCTGAGCCCCCGAGCCCGGCTGGAGCTGCTTTTCTTAACCATCATTGAAATTTTTCTCCTTAAAGTGGGAAGGAGTAAGCAGCTTATGGGAACATGGTACCTTGAGAGCCCCCACGGAGAGGGGACAGGGAGGCTGAGATGGGCCACAATATGCATCTTGTCTGGGACACTTCACCTGCTACACATTCTCCTGTTCAAAGGAGCTTCTCTGCTTTAAAGATCAGGAAACTCTGCCTTCCAACTTGAGAGAAACCAGGACTCTCAGCCTTAATGGAAATTGGACTTGGGGCGGCAGTAGAGACGCTTAGCCACCATTGCGCAGGGTTGATGAAGCAGGTGCCTCTTGGTATTTGGAGGCTGTCTTCACTTCCTGTGGCACACCAGCGTCCCTCTAGGCTACTTTTGGTTAAACCCCGAACAGGTGAGGCTGGCACCGCAGAAGCTTCCCTGCAATACCACCTTGGCTTTCCTCTATGAGAGATCCAGGTCACAGCCCATCGAGGACCACGTTCCGTATGGCACGTGTGGATGGCCTGATGGTTCATGAGCCACACCTGCGACGCTGGGCGCTCACAAGGGCCCGTGGGACACATGCGACCTTCCTTTTGGCTTTCGCTGTCAGCGGCTGCCTTAAAGCCGGCTGCTTCGCAGCGCCTGTCGGGGGTCCCGGCCTCGGGGCCTGGGGGTCCCGCTGGCCGGGGAGCGGAGCCGGCCGGCGTGCGGGGGAGCTCGGCGCCACCAGGGGGCGCGGGACTCGGGGAGGCAGGCGGCGGCCGAGGCGCCGATCTGCCCGAGCTGCTTTCGAGGCCGCGCCTGGGAACTTGGCCCCGACGCGAGCGGCCTTCCCCGCCGGCCTCCGCCTCCGTCGCGGCCCGAGGCCACCTCTGCCGCCGGGGGCTCCGGTGCCGACGACAGCCGCGAGCCGGGGCTCGGGCCGGGATCCTCAAAGTGCGGTCCCCGGACCGGCAGCGTCGGCGCCGGCCGCGAACGCGCGTCCTCAGGCCCCCGACCGGAGACGCGGGGGCTCGAGGCGCCCCCCGGCGCGGGGCCCGAGGTGCCCGGGCGCCGCGGTCACGTGGCGCGCGAGGCGCACCCCCGCCCGCGCGAGGAGGAGGGCCGGGCCGCGGGCCCTCGCAGCCTCGCCGGCGGCCGGCCGCGGACGCCGCGCCCCCGCCCGCCGCCAGCGCGCAGGCTCGCGAGCCGCCTCTCGGGCTCGAGCGGGCGGGGCGCTCCGCCGCGCCGGCGTCGGGGCCGCGGGCCGAGCGGGCTCGCTCCGGCGGCAGGTGGCCGCCAGCCCGCGGGGAGCGCGCCGCTCCGGGAGCCGCACGTGCCGGCGGCGCGGGGCGGGCAGGCCGGCGGGGCTCCCTGCGAGGTAGGTGCCCTGCGCGCGAGGTGCGGCGCGGTCTCGGGCTCGCCTTGAAATCCGCGGGGGGGACGCCGGCAAGATTGCCAACAGTGCCAGACCCCCACCCGCCAAGCAAACCCCAGCCCCAAAAGACCCCAGCAGAACCCCCAAGCGCGCCGTCTCGGAAACGAGCGGGAGGACAGCAAGTTCGTGCTTTGGCGAAATGCCTTCGTTCGCGGCACCGGCAAGTTAACTTCGCGTGTGCCTGTGAGCTCGGGCTTGATCGTGCCAACGCGAACGTCTTTTGTTATTCGTGTGACTGCTGTGACGGGGATGATTCTTGTGCGTGGCTCTCCTCTGCGGATCTGGCAGTGGAGCTGATGGAGCTTTGTGGGCCCGGGAAGGTGCCCGTACCCCCGGCGGCGGCCAGGATGGGCAGAGGTCTTGCCCGGCGTTCCCGTGCCGCCTCGGAAAGTCGAGTCGCTTCTCCCCCGGGGAGCCCGGCCGGGCTGCGTCGGGCTCTCTGGGTGCCGAGGAGACGTCCAGCTGTGGCTCTCTCCGCCCCTGTTACTCGGGGTGCCTCGTGCTTACTGGACGTCTGCAATGAAATCAAGTGAAGATTATTTTTGTGAAAAACAAAACTTACTGTTTGAGTAGATTTTTAGTTAGTGTGGCTCCGTTTAACTTGCTTTTAAAAAAGCGGGGTTGTGCTCTGGCGTGGCATTTGCCACACTTTGAAGGAAAGATTTTTGCCCTATTTTGTTATATTCCTAGTATTTACACAGGCTTTCCATCAGCCGTTTTTACTTTTGCTGTAAGTTTCTAAACTCACAACAGTTATTTTCCTGTGTGTGGGGAAAGATGTTTGTTATTTATAAACTGACCAAGGGAAAGGAGAGGTTTTTCCTGGGAGTGTTGTAACAAGTAAACTGTGTAACTATGAAAAGAACGTGGCCGGCTTCTTCCTTGACTCCTATTTTTCCTGAAGAAGTTCTGTATGTTTCTACATAAAGTCCAGAAGAGGGAATATCGTAAGGATCTGATCATCATAGGTGTTAGAGCACAAGCCTTAGGATTCCATTTTACAGGCAAGCATTTAAAAAAATGAGTATCTAAAACATTCTTATTTCAAAAGCAGCCTCTTGTGACACTTCAGTCTTGCTCAAGACATATAAATCTCTGAAATCAGTTAAAAACACATTTAGGAGACATTTCGTTGTGGTTCTGGGGGACGTGAATAAAGCTAATCACCTTTTCTATTTCACCTTTTACGTTTCTCGAAGTTTATGTGTCATCCAGTAAAGGTAAAATTTCATACTTTGATCCATAAAAATATAGCTAACATTTCATAGGCACTGATATATTCAGTTTTAAGAATTAGACATTGCAGTGTAATGTAATGATTCAGAATACATCTTGTGATAATTGTAGTTGATGTTTTGAGTCATTTTATAGAATATGTATACATAGAAACTAATTACATAAAAATACTGAAGGCTGAACTTGAATCATTTACTGGCAAGTTTTTGCTCCTAAGTCTAGAGCCCTTGAGAAACTGTATGCTTGAATGTTGCATTTCATAATTTAGTATCAGCGCATTGTTTTATACATAATAGCATTTAAAAAATCAGACTCACTGTGGTATAATTTACATATGGTAAAATGTATCCTTTTGAAGTATATCCCTCTGCATCGTGACAGAGGCACAGAGTCAAGACAAAGAAGGGTTCCGTCACCCCAGAAGTCCCCTTTGTACCTCTTTGTAATCAAGCCCCCCTCTGGAAAAATCACTGATCTGCTTGATGATTTTATGGTTTTTCTCTTCAGCATGTTTTTACTTAGAAATAACTGTTGTCCTTCACTTTTCTTGTTTCTCCCTTATGGGATGAATCAGATTGTAATATCTTTGTTTTAATACCACAAAAT
This sequence comes from Tarsius wallacei, assembly GCA_963574415.1. Lineage (NCBI taxonomy): Eukaryota > Metazoa > Chordata > Mammalia > Primates > Tarsiidae > Tarsius > Tarsius wallacei. The sequence continues at coordinate 4,526 of CAUYQG010125372.1, read as the reverse complement.
ACCATCAAATGCCATTTTGTTGTATATACTTTGGGATACATTGAGGAAAAGACAAAGCTGTTTGCAAATGCTAGACGTTGGGCTTGTAGATTTAGCTCTTAGCAGATTTAGATTCTGCTGTGGTTCAAGCCTTTGACTGTGGTGTTTATCACTAATTATCCTGAACCGAAATACAAGGCCATCAAAAAATGTTATTTATATAATAGTAGCAGATTGCGTTGTTTCTTCAAAATCTTGGCATTTGAAAGCTTCTTTTATTACACTTGGGGTTAAGAAAGTTATCTAAAATTACATATTATCAGTGAGGAGCGAAAGAGGGACTGAAAATGACAATCTGAAGACATTTAAAATACAGAGTGATTATGGTTGCTCCAGTTAAAATACTTCATAGGGGCTTAGGTCTGTGCCCAACTTATTTGTAGATGTCAGGATTTTTTTTTTTTTAATTTCTGTGCTCATGGTTTGAAATCTAGACTTCCCTGCAGGATGGACATGCAAAATCTTTGAAAACTAGTATTTTTGATACAGTATTCAATTCAGTAAGGAGCCTGTTATAGGTAGACATTGTCAATAAAGATGTATGATTGGTATTTTTTTCTTTTTCCTTTGTGCTATGAAAAACAAGAACCTTTTATGTATGTGTGTATGTATGTATGTATGTAAGTATGTAAGTAAGAGACGGAGGTCTCACTGTGTTGCCCAGGCTGGTCTTGAACTCCTGGACTCAAACGATCCTCTCACTTCATCCTCCCAAAGTGCTGGGATGATGGGTCTGAGCCACTGTGCTTGGCCGAGCCTATATTTTAAATACACAATGTACCTTGCAGAGAACTCCAGTGGATATGACCTAGGATGTGCAGAGTGACCAGTTTATGAGGAGCCAGCCAACTGAATAGTTGGCATTCCCAGCTGGAGCTGTCACAGGTCTTGACAAGGAAGGGCTTTCCGTGGAAAATCTTTGTGTGGATGTATTTGCAGCAGTGCAGGAGAGTTAGGGTCACCTGGAAAGACAACTGACTAGACTTGTATGTTTCCTCAAAGCAGGACTGCACCATTTTGCTGGTAAATTGTTTTGTGCTCTACTGTCAAACCCAGGACTGGAAGAATTGAATGTATTCAGCCTAACTTCTGGAATGGCCGTGTTGTCTTGAATCTCTTCACTCACTAACCCTGTCCCTGTCCCGGAATGAGTGCTTGAATATGGTCCAGTTTCTAAGAGTTGAGCATCATCTATGACTGTATTCGTTTCAGGAGGGAGTAGACACTTGCTGTTGAGAGGCACAAGAGGACTGATGGCCTCTTTCTCCATCCCCGCCTAGAGTGTGGTAACCCAGGGCCTGAGGCTTTGACCTTGTACCCTATTCAAGCCCTCAGAATTCTATTTCCTAGCCAACTAACGAAGCTCCAGTAGGCTGCTAAATAAGAATTAGCTTTTCCTCATTTTTGAAGATAGGTGTCCATGTTCTTCAGAACTGAATGCAAATTAGTTATTCATGATCAGTTCTATGGCAATTTGGGGGTGTTTTTTCTTTATTCCTAATTAATATTACATTGATGAAGGACTTAATATTTGCTTTGGAAAGGATGCATTTACAGCTAATCATTGCCAAACAGTTACTCACACACATCAAGGATGCTTTGTTGCTTGAGAAATACTTCTTAAATCTTTTCCATGAAGTTCCTTCCAGTTTCTGCTCTGTGAGTGTGAATGGATGACTTCTGTGGGGCACACAAATGTGGGGTGTTTGAAGTGAACTCCTGGGAAAGTGTGATGGGCAGTCCTTCAGGTTTGCAGGCATGAAGACGCGGCATCAGAAGTGTGTGGCATTTTGTACATTCTCTCTCTCTCTCTCTCTCTCTGTCTCTCTCTCTCACTCACACACACACACATACTCACACTGCTAACATGCTACCAGCAGCCCAGCTATCTGGATGGATGGTATCTGATTTCTGTCGAACAGAAATTAAAAAGTAGAATTAAGAGGCAGAAATCTTCAGAGTGGCCATAAAGATATTTGAACTTAAATTGTTTGGAAATGCCGACAGTTTCTGGAAACACTAGGATGTGTCCAGCGGCATGGCACCACACTGGCTTCATCCTCCTGGATATGTAAGAATACCTTGCAGAGTGCTTTCACAGACATCATTTCATTTAATCCTCAGAACACCATGAAAAGGTGCAGCTCATAACAGGTCCCTGTCTCTGCTGAGGAAGACGAAGAAGCTCGTGGAGTTTGTGTGGTTTGTCTGAGCACCTGGCTTTCAGGCAGAGCTGGGACGAGAACCCAGTGTTCTTCTCTGTCCACTGGACCAGATTATACATCAGAACAGGCTTGGTGGTGGCTGACTCCTTATTCTTTAGCTAAATGTATAGATGTTTTGATAAAAATCAGTTCATTAGGGAGTGTTTTACTTCTATTTCTTTTTCTTTTTTTTTTTTTTGAGTCATAGTCTCACTCTGTTGTCCAGGCCAGAGTGCAGTGGCAAACTCATGGCCACTGCAGCCTTGACCTGCTGAGCTCAGAGGATCCTTCTGACTCAGCCTCCCAAGTAGCTGGAACTGCAGGTGTGCGCCACCATGCCTGGCTAATTTTTTGATTTGTTGTAGAGGTGAGGTCTCACCAAGTTGCCCAGGCAGGTCTCGAACTCCTGGACGCAGGCAATCCTCTCGCCTTTGCCTTTCAAAGTGCTGGGATTATAGGTGTGAGCCACTGTGCCTGACCTTACTGCCATTTCTAAGCCAGCCTTTCTCTTCTCTACAGAATTACTGTCAATATTTAGAATTTTTAAAAGTTTTATTTTTTCAGTTTAAAAGCCATAGTATGTTCCCCAGTCAGTATATTAGAACACCATGTATAATCCCATGTGTCCAAAAGTCTTTGCAGCTGAACGCAAACATGACCCAGAAACATAAGGGCTGTTCATTGCATATGATACAGACCAACTGTTTTAAGTTATGGTGACTAATTATTAAAGAAGACTGATAGGCAAAGAAATGAATAATTCTTAAAATCAGAATGTCCAGGTACATGTTCTTTTGTTGATGAGGTGAAATTCCACACCAGGCCCAACTATTATACTCTTTTAGAGATTATTTTTCTCTGTTGTAGAAAACATGCCGAAACACTGAGGGCATGATGCCATGTTTGAACATCCAAAGGATATGTTAGGAAAATTCTGTCATGCGGTGTTGGAGAAATTTTATCTTTTTGGGGTTCTTTACTTCAACCAGTTTATATATCTGTTTTAGAGTAGGACTACTCATATAACCAGAATGGGACAGGGCACAGGAGCTCATGCCCGGAATCCCAGCACTTTGGGAGGCCAAGGCAGGAGGATTGCTTGAGTCCAGGAGTTCGAGACCAGCCTGGGCAACATAGTAAGATCTCATCTCTACAAAAAAAAAAAATTAGCTGGGCATGGGGGCACGTGCCTATAGCCTCCGCTACTCCAGAGGCTGAGGTGGGAGGATGGCCTAAGCCCAGGAGTTCCAGGCTGTGGTAAGCTATATGATCATGCCACTGCACTCCAGCTTGGGCAACAAAGTGAAATCCTGACTAAAAAAAAAAAAAAAAAAAAGGAAAAAACCAGAATGAGTTGTTTTATACTTTCCTAGACTATTTTTATAGACCTCTGATGGAGAGATACTACCCCACTGCCAGTTTAAGTTCTTTCTCACTTGTGGCTTAGTTTAAGAAGGAAAACTCTTTGCATTGGCTACCGAGTTACTAATTATCCAAAGTGCCACTAATAAATAGTGTCCTGTGAATCCAGATACATATAAAAGAGATCCACACAAAATGCAGCCTAGCCTTTTAAAGACGCCCCAACAGCAGTTCTCTAATGTTAATTACCATTGTCTGGGGGATGCGTGGAAATTCTAAAACAGTTGATTGGTGATATGTGGATATGTGAGATCCATATTTCCTAAGCAAAGTCGTCATGGCCCCGACTTTGAGTGCCTAGGTGTCCCCTGGCATTTGCCATTTGGTAGTGTGTGTCTGATGGGTCACTGCAGCATTGCGGGGCCAAGAATGAACATGTCAGCTGTAGGTGAAGATGAGTAAGGGGGTTGCTTCTCTGTCCCTCAGAGAGACGTCATATTCAATTTAAGTTGTATGTTCACTTTCAGCTGGGTAAAAGAAGTGTTATTTCAAGTTCATGGATTTTCATGCAGCTGTCTGTTATTATTTATTTATTTATTTTTTGAGTTGGAGTCTCACTCTGTTGCCCAGGCTGGAGTGCAGGGGCATGCTCACGGCTATTGCAGCCTTGACCTCCTGGGCTCAAGTGATCCTTTCGCCTCAGCCTCCTGAGTAGCTGGGATGATAGGCATGCATTACCACACCCAGCTAATTTTTTGATTTATTGTAGAGATGTGGTCGTGCCAATTTGCCCAAGCTGGTCTTGAACCCCTAGACTCAGGCAGTCCTCTCACCTCTGCCTCCAAAAGTGCTGGGGTTACAGGCATGAGCCACTGTGCCCAACAGCTATTCATTACTTTGTGTCAGTAAAAGCTTTGTTTT
>CAUYQG010125371.1:0-36379 GCA_963574415.1 Tarsius wallacei | reverse complement strand
ATACAATTCACCATTTTAAAAAAAGGCACAAGCCAGGCTCGGTGGCTCAGCCTGTAAATCTGTGCCTTGGGAGGCTGAGATGAGTGGATTGCCTGAGCCCGCAGGTTCGAGACCCACATGGGCAACTTGGCGAGACCTCATTTCTACAATAAATCAAAAAATTAGCCGGGCATGGTAGCGTGTGCCTGTAGTTCCAGCTACTTGGAAGGCTGAGGCGGAAGGATCACCGGAGCCCAGCAGGTCGAGGCTGCGGTGGCCAGGAGTGGCCACTGCACTCCAGTCTGGGAGACAGAGTGAGACTCCAACTAAAAAATAAATAAATAAATAAAAGGCACAGATGGAAGTGGTAAATAAAATAATGGTCAGGCCACACATGGACTAAAATAAGTGTTGAATTCTGACTGAAAGCCTACCACCAAATGCAGCAGTAGAATTGAAGCCCATCAACTCACTTGCCACTCACGGATAGGGTTTTGATATGAGTCTGCAAGCAGTTGATTTACTATGGTCTCTGTGCAGTCAAACCTCACTGCTAATGTTAATCTGTATTTGCAGCTGCTCCCTAGTGCCAGCATCACCACCTCTGATCACCAGGCATTAGATTCTCTTCAGGCACTGGCAACTAAGATCCTTCACATATGTGGTTCACAGTAGGGTTTGTGTTCCTATGAGAATCTCATGCCGTGGCTGATCTGACATGAGGTGGAGCTCAGGCAGTAGAGGGAGTGACGGGGAGCTGCTGTAAATACAGGTGAAGCTTTGCTTGCTCGCCCACCACTCACCTCCTGCAGTGTGGCCCAGATCCTTACCGAACAGGGATAGTACCATGGTCCAGGGTTTGGGAACCCTTAAAATAACCCATTGGTGTTTCTACACACTTGAGTTTCTGTAGGATCCTACAGGTTATACCTGTGTCATGCTTGCACTTTGATTGCTTGTGTGTGTTGAGGATCAAATGTTTTGTAGAGCGGTGAAGTATATATGGTTAGGTATTCAGTAATGTCATTGATTATTAGCTATGCCACAAAAACATGAAAAAGTTTCATAACCTTTATTCTTTAAAGAGCATACAGTTATAAGGAGATGTAGATCTGTTTAGTGAGATTCTTATTTTATAAAATAATGGTTCTTAAGACCTCTGAGGTAAATACCAGACTCTTACAAGACAGCCTGTAGTTTTCACAGATATTGATGTGTAGCTGGAAATTCCAGGGAAACTGTATTGTCCTGTCAGATATAATTTACTCTGTAAACAATCAGTTCCTCTAAAAGTTAAAGTACATTGATAGAGCAGCAACTTCATCATTCAGACACATCAGGTTTCTTCTCCCAAGACATCCATAGAAACTTAAGGGTATTCTCCCTACTTATTAGTGTCTGTGATGTTTTCAGAAATTGTGAATTTGTTCTGATCACATACCTCAGGTATTTTTAAGAATCTCATGCTAAAGGACCTAAAAATTCAAGTTTTGTGTGCAATATCATATGAATAAGAAAATACAGTCTTGTGAGAACTTGATAGATAGGGGTCTTTTTTTTTTTTTTTTTTAAGTTTCAAGTAGTTCTTGATTTGGATGCAAGTTTTCTATTGTTTGAGGGTGGTTAGTCAATCTTCCAGGAAATTTTTTTCAAAAGGACTCTTGTTTCACAAACCCTGCAATAATACCAGAAAGTTGCAGTAAACCTAAAATATAAGCCCTGAGCTGGTTAATTATAGGAATTGTAGAGGGCTACACTTTCTGTAACCTCTGATTGATCTAAATAGTTTCCTTTGAATTTGTATTTTAAACATTGAAATACTATTTTATATGTCAAAAAGTTTTATATGTATGGCCAGGCCATGTTTCCTGGCTTTGTTTCCCTCCCCTACCTTGGGGAGGTAAGTCACTCCTTTATTTCTCTCTCTCACTGTCGTTCTCCCCCTTTCTCATTTAGCTTTTAATGAACTATATTTTGTAATCTAAAAAAAGTTTTATATGGTTTTATATGACATTTATTTGTATATATCAATACTAGAAATATATCAATCTTATTTTTCAGTGCTTTGTGCCATTAAACTTATCAATAACTTCTTTTTTTAAAATTCTTTTCCATTTTTCTGAAGAAAATTAATTGTACTTGCGTTCATCATTGATTTGAATCTGGTTAAATACATTAAACATATATATTTGCTGCCTTTTGTTCTTAGATAATCAGTCACCAGACTATTAGAGGGCATTCCTCTTTATAATAAACATTATGTCGGGTCATCCATTTTAAACCAGTTTGTATCTTAAAGGCTATTTTATATGTACATTGTTGCATAGTTTTATATTTCTAATTGGGGCCTTGTGGCACTTTTAAAAATTAATATGAATTAAATGTTAGTTTTATTTTGAGTATTTCCACACCTTGCATCTTTTTCTGATTTTAGAATAATATTCTCATTGAAGAAAATTTAAAAATGTAGGAGTTTACAGAGATGTTTGATATGTATTCTTTTAACCTCTTTTCTAGGCAAATATGTAAAAGTTTTATAAGTGAAGGTTGATTTTACATAGTTTTGTTACATTCTTTTTCTGGGAAATATTTCTGCATATTATTAAATATTTGTTCACATTGCATGACATTCGATGGCTGCAAAGTATTCTCTATCTTGTATATACCAAGTTAACTGTATACTTCTGATAACTGACTTATTAAGAATACCATTTTTTCACTCAGTCACCTACAACAGATTGAACACTATTTGAGGGGAAAGAAGCAAATAAAATATCTCAAAAACTAAATTGATATGGAAAAGAACAAATTTTTCTCCTGTAGTTTCAGAGTTGATTCTTCATGGATTCCAGGAAAAGGAATTCCCAGACATTCTTTCTTACCAGTCACATTACTCCAAATGTTGTCTTGCATTTTAACAATCAGCATAGATTTGCATTTCTTTAAGCCCAGAGATTCATTGGGTCTAGTCCTCTCAAAGGGTTCTTTGTATTTTCTGCTGATGGATGATTGGGATGTATATAATGCACTTCTTTAGATTTACTCATAGATGCATGGTTATCTGCTTCTTGGTGCATCAGGTAGAACTTTTTTTCACCACTCATCAATGCCAGCTAATCTTGGTTCTGCTAGGTCTAATAAAATAAGGATTATTTTCAAATAAAGTACGTCAGTTCTCATTACTGTTTAATTTATATAAGTATTTCTTATAAAGAAATATTATGCATTTAAATATATTTTGTAGAAATGCTATGTGTTGGAGATTCAACTGTGTCTTAGGCAGACCCAGACCTAAAACCCTAAAAGAATAATATTTATCCCCTTAAGTCTTTCTTATGTGCCTTAAAAATATTTTCACTGGATAGTACCTTGTTCCATCAAGTTATAGAAGACTACAATAGCCAAAAACAGTATGTCTTACTATTATTTGATACAATGTTTAAAAAATAATTTGAGGATAATATTTTTTTCCCTACAATTGTGTATCTTTTTTGGTGATGTATCATTTTCAGTCTTTTGCCTTGTTTAAAATATTTTAAGTAAGTAGTTTGTTTTGCTGTTGAGTCATAACAGAGAGAAGAGAGGTGAGAGGGGATTTATTGGTGAAATTTGGCTTATGTAATTATGGAAGGTGAGAAGTCCCACACAATAGGCCATCTACAAGTTAGAGACTCAGGGAGGTTGACAGCTTAGCTCAGTTCAAGTCTGAAGCTCTCAGAACCAGGAAAGTCAACAGTGTAACTCTCAGTTTGAGGCTGGGGTCCTGATAACCTGGGAGTCTGGGCACTGGTATAAGTCTCAGAGTCCAAATGCTGGTGAACCTGAAGTTCTGATGTCTGGGGGCAGGAAAAGAAAAGTATTTCGGCTCCAGGAGAGAGAAATATTTTGCTTTTCTTCTGCCTTTTTTTTTTTTCTTTTGGTATCTGGGTCCCCAGCCAATTGGATGGTGCTCACCCACATTAAGGGTGGATATTCCTCACTCAGTCCACCGACTCACATGCCAAACTCCTCCAGAAGTATCTTCATAGACATACTCAGACATCCTGCTTTATTAGCTAAGTATTTCATAACCAAATCGACACCTAAAATTAGCCATCACAGCCACCATTTGTTGAAAAGTTATCTTTTCTAGCTTTGAAATGCCTTGGCACCTCTACTGAAAACAAATTAAGCATATATGTGTGAGTCTAATTTGGATTCTATTCTGTTGCATTGATTATATGTTTATCGTATGCAGATATCACACACTTTTAATTAATAAAACTATATAATAAGTCTTGAAACCAGGTAGTATAAGTCCTCCAACTTGCTCTTTCACGAAGTTGTTTAAATTATTTCAGATCTTCTCAATTCCGTATGAATTCTCACTCCATTGCCCAGGCTGGATGGAGTACAGTGGCACGCTCACCCCAGTGTTGACCTGCTGTGCTCCAGCGATCCTTCTGCCTCAGTCTTCCAAGTAGCCGGAACTAAAGGCGCATGCTACCATGCCTGGCTACTTTTTAAAATGTATTTTAGAGATAAGGTTTGAACCTGCGGGCTCAGGCAATCCACTCGCCTTGGCCTCCCAAAGTGCTGGGATTACAGGCTATGCCACGGAGCCAGGCCTTTGTGGTTTTTTAAAAAATTTTTTCCATCAATCTGTGTAATTTTATCTTATAACTATACAGCAAAGAATGTTATAAAAGTGAAATTGGGAAAATTGTAGCTACTTATTATTAATTCATCTGCAAAACCTGAACTCCCTGAAAACATTGCTTTAATGGCAGTGCAACCTTAATTAAGTTAAAAGGGATTAGAAATGTTTTGAAAAGTTGGGAAAATTTATCCAAAACCCCCTAGGATTATTGATCCTTCCAATGTATTTAATTCCTTTTTAGTACTTTTAGTTTTTTTATTGTTTTTCTTTTCTTTTCAATGCATATTCTTTCATTATAGAAAAATTAAGTAGACAAAAGTAACATGTCAAATCACAAGTTATTACAAGTACATATAGGATTTAACTTTTCCTACTCTTTTTTTTGTGCTAACATAGATTACGTTCACATATTTAATTAGTGGCAGTATGACATAGTAGTTGAGAGCTTTGTCTCTGGAGTCAGATCCCTAGATTGAAATCCTAGCTCAGTCATTTAGAAGTTCTGTGTCTTTGGTCAAGTTCCTGAAACTCTATATTTTAGTTTATTTATTTTTCAAATTGTTCTTTTAAAAATTAGGTTTATGATTTTACCTGAAAGTTAACTGATTTTATATGTGTGAAGTGTTTAGATTAGTACTTGGCACATAATAAGTTTTCAATAAGTATTAGCTGTCCTTAATAAAACCATAAAAATAAATTGATTTATATCTTCCTTTTAAAATTTTTTTTTTTGAGTTGGCGTCTCATTCTGTCGCTCAGAATGCCAACTACTGTGCCGTACTGCCGGAGCCCAGCAGGTCGAGGCTGCAGCCACTCCCGGCCACCGCAGCCTTGACCTGCTGGGCTCCGGCAATCCTTCTGCCTCAGCCTTCCAAGTAGCTGGAACTACAGACGCGCTAATTTTTGATTTATTGTAGACACGAGGTCTCGCCAAGTTGCCCAGGCGGGTCTTGAACCCACGGGCTCAGGCAATCCACTCACCTCAGCCTCCCAAGGTGCGGGATTACAGACTGAGCCACCGAGCCCGGCTTGCTTTTTAAAGTTTTAAACAATAAACTATGAACAGCTATCCATGTCAATAGATACATATCTACAAGAAATGTAAAGACTTTGACTAACCCAACAAAATGTGTTACTGATTGGTGGGAAAAGACCAGACACACAAGCCTGCCACATATTCCTCATTTATTAAATCAGACTATAGAACAGTGTTGTTCAATACAGTAGCTACTGGCTACATGTGACTATTAAAATTAAAAATTATTTTTCTCACTTGCACTCAGCCGCATTTCAACCAGTAGCTACCAACTTGTATAACGCAGATACAGAACATTACGGTCATCACAGCGTTCTATTGAGCAGGGTGAACGGAGTGTCTAAAGAGAGTGTGGTGGCAGTAGAGCAGAAGCAGAGGCCATGTATGTACATGCTTTTTCTTTTACTGTGGGGCACAGTTGCCAGTGTACAACAGGTTTTGCCATACTTGGGAAAGAAATCAGTTATTGCTAAGTCACTCCACTCCCCCTTTTATAGAAATGATGCTTATATTCTCTCGGCTTCCGTTTAAGGGGTTGTTTACAAACATCATGCTTTCCTGATTCTTGAACCAGTTTTGACACAGTTCTCACTAATACAATTGACAAAGCTCTGCTTCCAGCTTCTCAGAGTCTTTCAAAGTGCTCTCTGCATTGGATGAATGTTTTACATTTTATTGAACTCTTCCTTGGGCATTTGTTTACGGCATTTACCAGATTTTTCTATTGGAAAATTTAAAGGGTGTATATAAATTTATTATTACAAGTGCATACAGCAAAAAAGAAAAAAAGGTATATAATGGAAAATAAAACTCCGTAAGTTCTGAAAAATGGGCATACCTATTGAATTGCAAGATTGCAAAATGACCTTGTAAGACCCCAGCATCTTAACGCAATCATATTAGCAACTGGGAATAGCATTTTCATCTATTTTTTCATTTCATAATTTGTCATTACAGAATTAATTTTGATGCTATCTTTTGTTATCAAGTAACCTATAGTCATTCATAGTAGGTTAGGAACCAACTTGACTTCCAATCCCTGTTTCTTTATATCTGGTTTTGAAATTATATTTAGGCTTTTGATTGCCATCTTGTTATGTTGATATTGCCATATTGCTCTGAAAAAATATAGCTTAATTTTACAACTTACATTTATTTATTTATTTGAGTCGGAGTCTCACTCTGTCACCCAGGCTGTAGTGCACCACAGCCACCTCAGCCTGGACCTGCTGGGCTCAGGCAGTCCTTCCACCTTAGCCTTCCAAGGTGTGCGCCACCACGCCCAACTACTTGTTTGATTTATTGTAGAGAAGAGGTCTCTCCATGTTGCTTGGGCTGGTTTTGAACCCCTGAGTTCAGCCAGTCCTGTCGCCTAGACCTCCCAAAGTGCTGGGATTATAAGCGTGAGCCACTGCACCCGGCCACAGTTTACTTTTAATAGTCAGTAATCTTCACCCCACTCCTCCACTTTCCTCTCTCACCCAGTTCTCTTTAAACTACTTAATAAAATAAGGGATAACAAACTAAGAGGAAGGAAGAAATGATGCACAGTGTAGATCTTATCAGAACAAAAGCCTTTGTTTCAGCTTCTGGCTCTATGAGTGCTTCTTTTTTAGGGTGTTAATAAATTCTGTTTATAGAAATACAACTTGAAGGCATGTTAATACAACTGCCCACTTCTCTATCTTGCTTTTGAGAAAATTATGCTAGGAGACCTCAAATACTGCCTTATGGAAGATAAGGCAGTAAAAAGTGGCCTGTTCTGGTGGGAGAAGCCTGGGGCTGAGAGAAGAGTGGGTACTGGTCAGGAGATGGTAGGGTCAGCATTATAAAAACATGTGAGTCCTGATCATAGAATGTTAAAGTCATATTCATTCCTCTTTGAATGATGCCCTGATAAAATTTTGCTCTTCCAGAAAAAAATTTCAAGGTCATTTAGTTTTACTTAAATGTAGATGGAGCCACTGAGATCCCAACCTTCCTCACCAACATTCATCCTAAGGGAAATAATAACCAGATGCTGGAAGTATCATTCCCTTAGGCTAAGGGCTATGTAGTGGGGGTACCAGTGCCTTTGTCCAAGAGTCAGTAAATTGGCCTATTTGCTTTTATACACAAGTAGATTTTTCTGTGTGATAGCGTAGTATCCTATGGCTAATTCACAAAACCCATTATGCGATAATGTCTTTAAAAAAAAAACCTTTTTCAACCTACGTATCTACGTAGTAGATACAACTTAAGTTGTATAAATTGTACTAATGGAAGTGAAAATACCTTGTTCTGTTTTGTCATTAAGCAATAATAGTTGTACCCAGTGTTGTGGGATTGATAATTATTTATTACCTGCAAAAAATATAATTAGTCAACAATTACTGAGTATGTTTCATGTGTCAGGCCTCTTCGAGGCATTGTGGGTACAGCAGCTAACAAGAGAGATGCTGTGCCTGCCTTTGCTGTGCCCATAGGTCTACTGACAGAGACAAATAAGCAAGCAATATGGTGTCATAAATGCTGAGAGAAGATGTGGGCATGGAAATGCCACAGAAGCATATGGAAAGGAAGTATTGCTGGAATATTGTGGCTCAAGAAAAGCCTCTTAAATATTTAAGCTCAGGAGTTGATGAATTAGAGAAATATTTGTATATATGGTTTTATTTTAGTTTAATAAAGATGAGATCATGCTTTATGTGTGCCTGTGTGTTTGTATAAAATGACTAATGCTTTGTCCTTTTCACTTGATGTCAGTATTTATGGATCTACCTTATGGCCTTCTAAAAGAACCTACGTGTGCCTGTGCCTTTTTCTTTTCTTTTTTTTTTAATGATAAAACTTTAATTTTCAAGTGGGGACACAGAGGCCTAGATGGGGAGAGGGACATGTCCAAGGTAAAACAGTGGTCAGTGGCAGGTCAGGGCAAGTCCAAGTCCTAGACACAGCCCTAGAGCCCCCCTCTTCCTCTCGCACACAACACACCCACACATAAGCTGGTCCTGACTAACAATTTAACGGCTGTGCAGGTCCCAGTCCCTCACTTCTGCCACCCATGCGCCCACTGCTCTGAGGTCAGGGTTTCCTGTTCAAAGGCATGGATACGCGGGATGTCTTCGGCTTGGAACGCGTTCTTCAGCCAGTGTCTGTGAAGTAGTGTCTTCCCCTCGAACTTGGCCGACACTAGGACTTGGAAGACGGATGCGCAACGATTGAGGGTCGCGTCTTCCACCTCCTACCGCGTAAAACATTATGAATGGAGCCAAACCTGCCCCTCCAGAAGCCCTTGGTCCCTCATGGAGCGGCTCAACTCATCACGTGCTCTGCCTCCATATCCTGCTGCGGCTTATCCCACAGGTATTCGGCGCTGAGTTCCATAGTGGCAGTCCAACTGGGACGGCAGCCCAGTGGGTACAGAACCCGGCACACCACCTGCTGCCCGAACAGAAGCCACTCTTGCCTTTTTCTAGGATAGAATTATGAAGGTTAGAATGCTGAGCATAGGGTTTGTGCGTTTTAAATTTGATAAATGTTGCCAAATTTACCACCTAAAATGACTTCACTAGTCATGCTTAATATCTCTATTAAAGGAAGAATTTAGGAAAATTAGTATTATAAATATGGAATACAAGAACAAACTCTTTACACAAGGGAAACATGCAAAGTTTCAAAAAATAAGTGAAATACCACTAGCAATCAGACAAATACTAATTAAAATAGAAAGCTATTTCCCCATGATAAATTAGGAGTTAAAGGACCACATGCAGGCAAACCTGCAGTGTAACTTCAGCTCCCAACCATTGCTGGTAGTGTTGTAAAATCATTTTGGCAAGTGATTTCCTTAAATGAAATCTGGGTTGTATAGTGAGAAACAGTTAAGTAAACTGAAAAGAGAGTGGATATTGGAGTCCTGGGTTCCTGGAATTGTGTCAGATTTAGCCAACTGCTTTTAACTTAAGTTGCAATATCAGATGACTTCTGCAATATTTTCCTGTTACATACATATTTTGTCCCTTCTAATGTGTACCTATACTTATTGAGAATTAAATAGCATTAAAATAAAAAGGATGCCTCTTATACATCTTTCTCTTTCACATATAACATGCAATGTTTTTAATGTTGATTTTAGGCTATTCAACTTAGAGTTTTTATGCCTGCTTTATTTTATCCTGATTAATTAGGACTGGAGATGATGGTTCTGGTATCAATCAATGTGGTCTCAGAAAGAGAGATATATTAATTAGAAGAAGTAAAAGGTGATATACTGGCTTACATTTTTTTCTAGCCTCATGTAATTTGGCAGAGTACGTTTAGTTTATTTTGTTACTTAGAAGTATATTTTGTAATTAAGTTATGGTTGGCATCTTGGGCTACTATCTTGTTTATTATTTTATTCTTCCCCTGATGTGGTACCTAGTTGTTCGATAGGAGCTTTTAACCAATTTTTAATTGTCTAGAGTGGTGGTAGCAGTGGTGGGGGTAGGGACAGTAGTAATAATAGCAAGTATTTACATAAGCTTGTTGTGTACATGTTGCTGTAATCTTTTTTATGGATGAAGCCACTTAATCTTCACAGCAAACCTAAAATGTAGGTACTGTTGCTATCCCCATTCCACAGATGAGAAAATTGAGGCAACAAGAGTTAAGTAGGTTGCCCAAGGTCACACTGCTAGTAAGTAGTATGGCTGGTACTCAAAGTACTCAGTCTGATTCTGTTGTCCAAATTATAATGATTACATCATATTGCTATAGTTAATGAAAAATACTTCAAGTTCTTTGCCTGAGAGTCTTGTTGAAATGTCTGTTTATCTCTTATTAAAACCTCTGTTCTAATAAATTAGTTATACTTAAGAAAGATAATATAAATACATAGTACTTATTTCATCTTCAGTCAGTGTTTTGTAAATTGTGCTTCAAGTAAGAGAATTCCCTCTGTAATTATCGCATGTTGGTAGCAAATTTCATTCCCCCTGCTCAGTTTCACTTAATGGGTGGCTATAAAAGCCTCCTTGCTCTTTACTTACCATCCCCTTGAAAAAGATCAAGAAAAAAAGAGGGTTTTTTTCTCTGATTATCCTAATTTGTGTCAAATTGTATAACTACCTTTGACAACATTATTGTAGTCCCCACAGGGACCACTATCATAAGATAGAGTGCAGTATGCTTAATGTCCCATTTGTGTCCAGTTTTTTTTTTTTCTTTACATAATAAGCGTATGTATAAAGTTTTTTTAAGGAGGTAAATGGTAGTTACTTTAGGGGAGAAGTACAAGTTAGGAGAGGATAGGAGAGGTTCATGTTATATCTTTCCTTGTGATTTGTGTGCTTTACAAAGTCATGCATTTTCCGATTTAAGATATCATTAATGAAAAAATTGCTTTCAAAACATTAGATTTTAATGTTGGGTCTTCTGATTTTATCTGAAGGAGCTATAATCAATTGCCTCATGAGGTTGCTGTTACATTTATTCTGAAAGGGTTGTTGTCTTAATCTATTTAGTGTTGCTATAACAGAATACCTGAGACTGTAGTTTATAAAGGCAGGAGGTTTGTTTAGCTCATGAGTCTGGTGACCAGAAAGTTCAAGATTGGGCAACTGCTTTTGGTAAGGACCTCAGGCTGATTCAACTCACTGGTAGAAAATGGAAAGGGAGCTGGCATGTACAGAGATCACATGGCAAGAGAAGAAGCCAGGCTGGGAGGTAGATGCCAGGCTCTTTTTTGACCACCAACTCTCCTGGGAACTAACAGAGTGAGAACTCACCCCAAAGGGAGAGTATCTCCCTTTTGATCTATTTATTTGCTATCCCTTTGATCTATTTATGAGGTGTCTTCCCCCATGATTCAGATACCTCCCACCCAGGTCCCACCTCCCAACACTACCACGTTGGAAAACAGATTTCAGCATGAGCTTTGGAGGGGAAAGATCTCCAGACCACAGCAATTGTTGCAGATGTTCACTGAGTCATATTTTGTCAGTCTCTAGAATGTCTTATGAAATAAAGTGCTTTTAAAATTTGATGCCAGAATAACATTGTCATGGATGATCTATTTTGTCTCTCTTTGGAGCCATGTGAGCCAGTTTTTCTTTCCCAATTGGGTGTAAAAGCTTAGAGTCAGGTTTTATACTTAATTATAGATACTTTGGTCATATTTTCTTTTCTTCTTTATCATGTTGCTAAACCCTGTTTTTAGTATATGTGGTTTTCTGTTAAGAAACTTCAAAACCAATAACAAATAATTGAAGCTTGATCCTTTTTTCAGTGTTACATGTTTGTTAGATTGTAGGAAATAGAATGGGAGTGAAGTGAAAATGCAGAAAAATGTATAATTTCACTTGTCTCTACAGTGTAGTCATATTGGTGCTATGTGAGTAATTTGGACCTTGGTTTGTAGTCAGGGGGCTGTGGCATTTGCTTGGGCTGGGACAACTGTATCCCTCATAGATGACCATTGCATTTCATAACATTGTATGAAAGAAATTTTGGACCTCATTTTTCTTCTGCTTCATTGTGTTTTCTCCTTAAAACATAAGCTTCTAAAGTCCTACTTATCATTGTATTCCTAATCACAGGCACATATCTAAGGACACTGACAAACTTCTATTGGGAAGCTGTCCTTGGGTAATCATAAATTGTGATTAAATGATACGTACTTTCTGCCTTTGTTCTTTTTCTAAGCTAAATAGAAATGATTCAAATAATTGAAACAGGCAAACAATAAGGAATGACAAAAACATCTATATATCTATATCTATATCTATCTCTATCTCTATCTCTATCTCTCTCTTTTTCTCTCTCTCTTTAATATATATATTTGAGTCAGAGTCTCACCTTTAGTAGCTTTTATCCTGCCACAATTTGGTGATTAGATTTTAAACTCCTTCTTTCCTCTGTTTCTCTTTCTCAGAAATAGACCCCTATTATAAAAATTTCTGTTTCTCTTTCTCAGAAATAGACCCCTATAATAAAAATTTATTTTATTATAGGAATGTGGGGTACAAGTGAGGATTAACTGCATAAGTAGGCAGCTTGCAAGTGGAGTTTGGGCTTCTAACTGGTCCTCACTCCCCCCGGTAATGAACCAAGTACTCTTTGTGTTGTCATGTGCCCGCCACCCTCTTCCCTCCCTCCCTTCCTTCTCTAGTAGTGTCCAGTGTCTGCTGATCCTTCCCTTGTGCTAATGTGACTAATGTTCAGGGTCCACTTATAAGTGAGAACATGTGGTATTCAATTCTTTGTTTCTGTAACAGATCACTTAGTATGATGGTCTCCAATTCCATCCAATTTGCTGCGAAGTCCATGATTTTGTTCTTCATAGCTGCATAATATTTCATCATGTATATATCCCACATTTTCTTTATCTAGTCCACTCTTGGTGAGCAGTAAGTTTGGTTTCATGTTTTTGCTGTTGTGATTAGTGCAGCGATAAACATGCATGTGCAGTTGTCTTTTTTATAAAACAATTTATGTTTCTCCCAATATATTCTCAGAAGAGGGCTTGCTGGATTGTATGGAAGGTCAATTTTTAGTTATTTTAGGAATTGCCACACTATTTTTCATGGTGGTTGAACTAGCTTGCACTCCAGTCAACAGTGTAGAAGTGTCCCCTTTTCTCTGCACCCATGCCAGGACCTGTTTTTTGTTTTTGTTTTTTTACTTATTAATGATAGCCATCCTTACTGGAGTTAGATGGTGTCTCATAATTTTTATTTGTATTTCTTTGATGATTAGTGAGACTGAGCAGTTTTTCATTTGTCTGTTTGCTGCTCATATGTTGTCTTTTGAGAAGTGTCTGTTCATGTCCTTTGCCCACTTTTTAATATGGTTGTTTTTTTTCCTTTTACTTTGAGTTCCTTGTAGGCCTTTGTCAGGTGCATAATTTACAAATATTTTTTTCCTATTCTGTGGATTGTCTCTTTACTCTTTTGATGGTTTCTTTTGCTGTACAAAAACTTTTCAGATTGATAAGGCCCCACTTGTCTATCTTCGCTTTATGGCATTGCTTATGAGACTTTGGTAAAAAAAAAAAACTCATTGCCTGCTCTGATATGCTTAAGGGTGTTGCCTACGTTTTCTTCTAGGATTCTTACAGTTTGGGCTTTTACGTTTAGGTCTTTTGATCCATTTAGGGTTGATTTTTATATATGGCAATAGATAGCGGTCCAGTTCATTTTTCTTTATGTGGTCAGCCAGTTTCCTCAGCTCCAGTTGTTAAATATGGCCTCTTTTTCCCCAGTGATTAATATTGGTGACTTTATTGAAGAGAACTGGTTGAGAGACTGTGCTTTTGCTTCCGGAATCGCTGTCCTATTCCATTGGTCCATGTGACTATTATTGTACCCATATTAGTCTGTTTTGGCTACTGTAGCCTTGTAGTAAAGTTTAAAGTTTGGAAGTGTGATACCTCCCACTTTGGTCCTTTTGCTGAGGATTGTTTTGGCTATTCATGCTCTTTTTTGTTTCCATATAAATTTGTGTATTGCCATTTTTGTTTCTGAAAAAAATGATGTTGGTGTTTTTTTGCACTGAAGCTGTGGATTGCTTGGGTAGGATGGGCATCTTGACAATATTGATTCTTCCAATCCATGAACACAGAGTGTCTTTCCATTTGTTTGTGTCATCTTTGATTTCTGTGAGCAGCATTTTGTAGTTCTTGTGGTAAAAGCCCTTCATTTCTCTGTTTAGGTGGATGCCAAGGTAATCAAAAGGGGTGAGAGTGGGAAGCTTTGTCTTGTTCCCATTCTTAGGGGGAATGCTTTCAGCTTTTGTTCATTGAGCAAAATCCCAAACAAATTTTGATTAATTATTCTTGAATAAATACAGTCTGTTAATATTGAG
This sequence comes from Tarsius wallacei, assembly GCA_963574415.1. Taxonomy (NCBI): domain Eukaryota; kingdom Metazoa; phylum Chordata; class Mammalia; order Primates; family Tarsiidae; genus Tarsius; species Tarsius wallacei. The sequence continues at coordinate 21,899 of CAUYQG010125371.1, read as the reverse complement.
TTTCTGGAATTAGTTTGAAGTGAGGAAATTGGTATTAACTTGAGTCTTTTTGTGAAGAGCTGCAGAATACAATTATTTAGTTCATCAAATTTGAAGTGTAGTTGTTTGGCATTGCAATATGACATTTAAAAATGTTTCTTTTAAGTAAGAGATTGATCCTTGTACCAGGCTTTACAAATGTGTCAGGTGAGAGGTAGTGACTGTCTAATGTTCAAAGTCATATGAGAGGGTTTTTTGGGGGTTTTCTTTTGTTTATTTTTTGCTTTCAAAGAGGACATAAAGCTAGTAATAGGTGAAAAAACACAACTTTACGATAACTCAAGGAATGTTTTCTTTAAGCAATATCCCAATTGTACAGATTAGGATCCACCACAGGACGAGTTGCTAACACGTGTCAACAACAACCTGTCCTTCTGAGTGGGAAGAGGCATTATTGTAAGTTGTAGCAGATGCCTGCACTATGAGGCTTTAATGGTATGAAATTCTGGGCTGTTACAGACAAGCAATTGTAATAATGAGAACAAAGTCTTTATGGTTGTACACACAGAAATATAAACAATTTTGTATTTTTCTCAACTATGTGTAGTTAGTTAAGTTTCAGGGTAACCAAGCAGTATCCTTTTAACATGCTTGTGCTAATGAGGTTAGACTTCAGTGTGTATAAACTATTCTGGGATTGATGAAAAGTGCTTTCAGTCAACAAAAAGAACTACAAAAAGAATTCTACTCCAGATATAAGCAGATGGAGACTAGAAAAGTATTTTATTGAATGTTTAATTTTGAAAAGGGAGCTTTCTCTCCCGTATTTCCAGCATTCCATGATCTGCTTCTTCAAAAGTTTTAGAATTTCTTATTGATATATTTTGTTTTTTACTTAATAAACATTACATATGAAATTTTATTTAAAAATAGTATCAGAGATTTTTTTCTAACATGAAAATACCAAGATGCATTTCAGATGCCATTCTTTATGTTTTTTAAAACCGTATCTGTATTTTTTACAAACAGTATGCTGTAAGAATACTTTTGTACTTGAAAATTTTCCAATTAATTTTTATATTTTCATTTTACAATTGAAAGCCACCATCCTTGACTAGATATAACTAGATATTTGAGAAGACTTTGTGCTTTACATGTGTTAGTGTGCTGTCATGCATGTGAGTTGATGAGAAAGCAGGGAACATTAAATAATGTTGAAGAGGAAGTAGTTGGAACTAACTGATTTGTTGTAGTATCCCGTGGGGCAGGTATAATCTGTAAGCTGTCAGATCCCATTATGGAGGCTGTTAGCATCAATCAGAACTGACATTTGTTTATCAGAGGTCAGTATAACTGCAATTATATGTGTGTTTATGGAATATAAACCGTGTGACATTTTAGATTTAATCTTTAAATTAAAGCACTCATAATTTATAAGCTTATTGGTTGAATAAGTATGAGATTATGTATTTTAAAAAGGATGATCGACTTCTTAAATTCTGCAAGATGTTGCCTGATCTGTACCTATAGTGTTAGAATGTGATTTGTAACAATTCAGGCTGATTGTTTTCACCACAGAAGATGTAGTAAACAAGCATTCTTGAATGTTGCTCTTTAGCTTTGTTAATAGATTCCTAACATTTTCAACTAAGTGTGCCATATTTCATCAACTGTAAGACACATTTTGAAATTTTATTTGATAGTTTTTTTTATCTTCTTAGTGACACATAAAATAATAGTGTAACTTATAAACAATGGTTCCTGAGATTTTATGAAATACATAATATACTTTTAGATTTTAATGGCTATATTTTGGTAATTTTTCATTGTGGTTAAAAAAAAGTTATATATGGAATTAGTTTAAACAGTTTTTATTTCTAATTTTCTATAGTCTAAGTATCTAAAATTTCAAAATCAATTTTAAATATTATAAAGGCAAGAAGTACACTTTTATCTACAAATTTCTGATATTTCTTTTGATTTAAAAATTTTAAATCTGCTTTTAATTTATAGCCACATACTTCAGAGAAATAAACTACTCCACAGTCAAAGGAATTTTTATAAATGTTTAAAATTTAGTATGATATCAGTATAACTTGCATTACTTCAATAGATAGAACAGGATGCATCAAACATAACAGCAGACTACTTTTAGGCATCACAAACATTTCTGTGTCTTAAGCCATATGTGTTGTCAGTTGTAAAAAAAAAATTCAGGACTCTATTTCACATATTATTAATCAATTTATTGAAATGGAAGGTTTTGAGGATTGGGATGTTATCATTGGCTAGCTAGTTTTTCACTACAGAAAATTTCAAACATAGCTTCCAATAAATCTGGTTTGTCAGATCTTAGAAGTTGTTAAAGAATTTGGAAACCTTTACATAAAATGACTTCTTCCTCTGCACACACACACATTCTCTCTCTTTTTCTCCTTATCTCCCTTTTTCTCCCATTTTCTCTAATTTTGTCTCTCTCTCATTTTCCCCATTACACAACCTCCTTCATTCAAAACTAATGGCTACTTTGGTTTGATTTCTTTTTTGTTCATGGTTTTTAAAGTAGCAATCTTTGAGTAAGATTGTTCAGAAATCTCAATTGTATTATCAGCCACCCCTGATTTGCCTTCTTAGTCATTCAAATAATGTCAAAAGTCTTACTGAAAACTATATATACCGTGTCTTGTGTTTATTCCTCACCACCTTCTCATTGACTCTATCTGAAATGAAAATGAGATTGAATTAGCATGACTATTTCAGATGCATTCATGTTGTTACCTAGTGCCCTCTCTTCCCTAAACAATGACGTATGCCCCCATAACATGAACTGTAAGATTAATCATATGCTGACCCCAGCAATAGGTATTTCTCAGTTGTCCAGTCGTCACTTCTAGATGACGAAGCCAGTGGAAGAAGATTAAAAGAGACTTTACTTAGCATTAGGAGATCTTTTTCCATGTTTTTGCATATAGTTTAGTAGTTTACACATTTTTATCATATAGTATTTCATTGTATAAACATGTTACTGGTTATGTGTTTATTTTATTGTTGATGGGCATTTGGTTTGTTTCCAGTTTGTGAGTATTATAAATTATACAACTATGAAAATTCTAATACCCGTCTTTGGATACACATATGTGTGCATTTCTGTTTGATATATAATATATTAGAAAAGTAACTGCTGGGTCCCAAGGCATGCACATGTTTGGCTTTAGTAGATGTTACCAAGAAATTTCTCAAAGTGGTTTCATAAGTTTATATCCCCACTATTGCTTTGTGAGAATTCCACTTGCCTCACATCCTTTGTAAAAACATGACATTTTCTCTCTTTAATTTTAAGTTCTTTGTTAGTTGTATAGTGGTATCATTTCTCTCTCTCTCTCTCTGTTTCTCCCTTTCTACTTTATTGTGGTTGTTTTTAGTAAATATGAAAAAAATATATACTTGTGTTCTTAAGTTAATTTTTCGATTCATGGGTTTGCATGATTATATATCATAGTAACATTTTTGAACACTTACTGTGAAAAAACTTACTGTTTTTTCTTAAACTTACATATTGCATTTGTTATGTATTTGTAGACAATTTGGTTGTTACTTTTGACTCATGGAGAATAGTGTTGTAGTTGCAGATGTTTATCTTTAGGGGAGAAACATTTATTTTTAGACTTGATTTACTGTCAAATAGAGAAGATATCGTATGTTCCCTGGTCACCAGAATATTAAGCAGAGTAATCTAGTACCCAATAAGGAGACAAAGTGTTACAGAAGGAAAGAAGAGAAAGGAATTTGTTCTTGTTGAGACAATTTGAGAAATGTTTACTGAGAGGAATGTGGCAATTTAATTTGGATTTTGAATGATAAGTAGAATTTTAATGATAAAGTTTTAGAGCATCATATACTAGTGGTGCAGACACTAGATAGTTCAAGAATGTCATTATGACCTGAAAGTGTGTGTGTGTGTGTGTGTGTGTGTGCGCGCGCGCGTGCATGCGTACACGCATATGTGTGTGAGAAACTGAGCAGCCAGAGGTTTGGCACCTGCTAATCTGGGAAAGTGGAAGTAATTAGTTCATTTTATAGAAGATATTTGTAAATTATAGCTTCAGCATTTTAAATGTATAAATCACAAAGTTTTAAGACTGGCTATTCTTAAACATTGGCATTTGATTTTGATATTGTATGTTAGTCTGGCAAACTAATATTTTTTTCACTTTCAACAAGAAGTTTATTGTTTCTAGCTTTTGGTTTTCTCTTTTATGGTATTTTTTAAAGTGTGCTTGTAAATAGAAGTATATATCTGAAATATAAGAACTTCTTTGAAAAAAATTCACAATGCTGTTATCACCTTAAATAATTTTAACAGTATTTTCTTAATATCATCAAAAATCTAATATTTGTTTCCCTAGCTACTTCTTAAAAAAAAAATAGCTGTTTTCTTCAAAGTCCAGAAGTGGCATTTGATTGATTTGTCACTTATGTTCTTTTCTTTGAAATTTTTAAAAATTGGGATTCAATTTACATGGAATGAAACACACGTCTTAATTATGTTACTCATTGAGTTTTGGCAAATTTGTAGACCACACTCCTAACAAGGTACAGAAAATTTTCATTTCCTGAGAATAATGCCTACTGCCCTGTTTCTGACTGTCCTTCCTCCTCCAAACCACTATTTTATTTTTTTTCTCTTTATTCTGGCTCAGTTCTTTAGCAAGCCTCTCTAGTAACATCAATCACTTTTTTAATCTTTTGCTCTTTAATAACTATTTATAAATAAAATATTTTTAGAAGCAATGTTATTTTTTTTCTTACAAACCCAGTAAGCTCAGATCCGTAGCTCTGGGTTCTAACACCAGAGCTGATTGTTTACTTATAATTGCTAACTGGCTGATATTGGTAACAGTTTTTTTTACCTATTGAATCTTTGCATTTTATGTTTCTCAAGGAGCATTAGGTTAGCTCAATCTAGTGATACGTGGGGAAAAGAAGAACAAAGTGTAATGCACAATCTCATTCTTCTTGCAGGCATTATTTCCCAAGAGGCTTTGTAATCGCTTTTATAATTTCTTTTTTTTTTTTTTTTTTTTTTGTGTGTGTGTGAGTTGGAGTCTCACCCTGTCGCCCAGACTGGAGTGCAGTGGCCGCTTCCAGCCACTGCAGCCTCGACCTGCTGGGCTCCGGCGATCCTTCCGCCTCAGCCTTCCAAGTAGCTGGAACTACAGGCGCGCGCTACCACACTCGGCTAGTTTTTTGATTTATTGTAGAGATGAGGTCTCACCAAGTTGCCCAGGCGGGTCTCAAACCCGTGGGCTCAGGCAGTCCACTCACCTCAGCCTCCCAAGACGCGGGATTACAGGCTGGCTGCTTTTATAATTCTTAGCTTAAAATTAAAAGAATTCTATTTGGGACAAATCTATGTATACTTGGATTCAGGCATGGCATTCTTCACTCAGTGAAGCACTACCTCTCCAGTGTGTTTGATAAAGAATTTGCTATAGTGTCCAATTAATGGAATATGCTTATAATTATAAAAAGTTCAGATTTAAAAATTTACTGTGTTTTTCTCTACTCTTCCTTTCCTCAAAGAGGAATTACTTCACCTAGAGGAAAGAATGATTGATGAGTTGTGATGCAGTCATGTAAAGCTAACTACTATAATTTTACTATATATAGATGTAAGGGAACTTTTCAATATAATGTTTAAGATGAATTGGTACTGGCATGTCTTAGGTCCTTTGGTTTTGCTGTCAAATAATGAGCATTTAAAAATTAAATACACCAAACATTTGGCATAATTGTAGTGTATAAGCGTCTCAACTATGCCATTTTGCTAGTGGATTGGAATAGTTTTGAATAATGATTTTTATGCTGCTGAGGAATTAAGTACATGTACTGAGAGAAATTTAAGTTGACAGTTAAAATATTGACAGTTAGCCCATGCCCTAATATAAGAACAGATGGAAATGTCTTGCATGAGTTCCAATTCATTAAGCAAATGTGACACTTTATTTTCTAGCCATGTTTAGTTAAGGGAACTGAAGTAGTGAAATAGTGACATCAAGGAAGCCACTTCTTACTGTGCCAAAAGTAAAATATAGGAAACAAAATGCTAGAAAGGACTTATGGTTTGGATAGTGTAGTTCAAGCATCTGTAATTCAAACTGAAATCCAAAATGCTCCAAAATCTGAAACTTCCTGAGTGTTGACATGGTACTTACAGAAAATGCTCATTGGAGTTTCAGTTTTTTCAGATATGGGATGTTCAACCTAAATAGCCTTGTGATATCTGAAAATTTTAATTTTCCTATTTAATTGTTAACACATTATTATCTCCAAAAGTTACTTATAAGAAAGTGCTGACACAGTATTCTAAGTGTGGTGGTCAGGTAGATAGCCACGCTTTGTATTTATTATTGTAAGCTAATAGTCTACTTTGTAGCTCTCCTAACATTTACTGCTAACAGGATAGTCTTATTTTATGTTTTTATGTGCCATTACTTTGCAACTTAGGTCATGCTTTTTAAGACTTTAAATGACAGGAGATGTTAATAAATGATATATGGGTATATGTATGCTAATATATCAAATTATTTTAAAACTTTCATTGTTAAGAATAAGTTTAACACTAGCGTATATTGTTGGGTTTTTTAAAAATCTCCTTTTAACACTTCTGCCACTTCCTACTTCCTTTTAAAATAATGACCGACTGTTATGGATATATGCTATTTTAAAAGATGTTGTTGTTGTTATTTTTACATTGTAAGATACTGGTTTAAAAAAATTATATACCTTGTATACTTCACACTACAGTTCACTGACAAACACCTTCGGTGAGCTTTACCATAACTGTATCACAGTTTGAAGAAAGATCCTCTTGAAATGACTGACTGTTGTCTATAGTGAAGATAGATATCATTCTGGGATATTGTAAACATTTTTCATTTGATTTATAGAGGGGTGACCACAATTATTTATTTTTAAATGACACAGTTGCAATTTAAATAATCCATGTGATTTCTCCCCTTTTTAATTTGTCTTTTTTTATCTTATAGATGCTTGTGACAACACCAGAAAAATGGGATGTAGTAACGAGAAAGAGTGTTGGGGATGTAGCTCTTTCCCAGATTGTAAAGCTGCTTATTCTTGATGAAGTTCATTTGCTGCATGAAGATAGAGGGCCGGTATTAGAAAGCATAGTTGCACGTACTTTACGGCAGGTAAAAGCAAGTTATTATTATTTTTTTTTAGTTTTTATTTTTAGTGAAGAAATAAATTTTATTTATTATAATTTTATTTTAAAGATGTGGGGTACATTTCAGGATTAGGTACATAAGTGGTCAACGTACAGATGAAGTTTGGACCTTCCTTCGGTCCCTTAGCCTGGTTTGAGATCAGGTACCCTTAATTGATGTTATGTGCTTCCCCTGCCCCCCAGCAGTGACCTGCTACTGCATATTCCTTTCTTATACTATTATGATAAATGTTCAGGGTCCACTTATGAATGAGAACATGTGGTACTCAGTTGTTTGTTTCTGTGATAGATCACTGAGCATGATAGGCTCTAAATTCATCCAAGTGAGCAAGTTATTTATAAGCTTATTTTGTGGGTATGAGTAAATTTTTAAACTTAAAATGAGGCATTCAAAGAAAATATTAATATGCATTGTTTAAGGGAAAAGATAATTTTAGTATGGAAAAACCTTTAGTTATTTCATTTTCATAGTAAACGTTTCTTTCTTCCAACTCTTATTTAATTGAAGTCTCTTTAAATTAACCAAAATAAATACAGGAAAACTTTCTTTCTAAACCCATGTTGCAGAAACAAATTTAATATTGACATAATTATAATCAATATTTTATTTATTCATTCATTCATTCATCCATTCATTCATTCATTCATTCATTTATTGGGTCAGGGTCTCATTCTGTCAGCCAGGCTGGAGTCCTTTGGCACAACCATGGCTTACCACAGCCTCACATTCCTGGGCTCAAGGAATCCTTCCATCTCATCCTCCCCAGTAGCTGGGACTGCAGGTGCACACCAGCACATCTGGCTAATACTTTTTGTTTTTTTGAAGAGATGAGGTCTCACTATATTGCCTAGGCTGGTCTTGACCTCCTGAATTCAAGTGATCCTCCTCCCTTGAACCTCCCTAAGTGTTGGGATTACAGGTGTGAGCCACTGCACCTGGCCTAATATTTTTAAAGGGGGATATATATATGTTGTCTCTAGTTTTGGACCTTATTGTTTAGTCCAAACCAAAATGGTAAATTTCTAATGCCAAGTGTCTTATGATATCTTCTATCAATGCTTCTTTTCATTAAGTGGAAAGGTATCTTAGATTATTCATGAGTATTTAAATGATGCTTTCTGGCAGATTGTCTATATATAGAAGATAGGTGAACACTTGTTTTTCATCCTAAACAAGAACTTGAATTCCTTGACTCCCCACTTGTATTGTCTTTTATACATTTTCTCCTGTCTTTATTTTCTTTCTGATGTAGCCAAGACTCCATGAATAATTACTCTCTTGTCAATGACCTTAACTTACTTATCCCCTGAGTACCTGGCAGAATTACAACAGTGAATCAATTGAACCATGCCTGCATCTCCAGCCAGACTGTTAATCACTAGTGAGATTACAGAATCATTTCATCTAGCATCAGTAGACATATGTAGGCTGCGACGTAGACATTCCTTGACTCCACATTCTCCTGGATCCTTGGGATTACCCTTAACTTCGAAGCAGCTTTTCTTGTGTCTCCCTAATATGACCCTTCCGAGCTTCACCTGTCTCCTGTGCCATGCTTCATCACCTTGTTATACCTCGTTTTTATACAACAGTACTTTCAACTGGAAGGAAATAGCTTCTTTGCTTGCACTCTGTCAATTTCCATCTCTTTTTCTTCCTTTCTCTGTCCAGAAAAAAGCCCAGTCTCTTCCCCCACCACAAGGATACCCTTCATTACACTCCTTACCCTTTTCTCAAGGGTTCATTCTCCCCTTGACTTAGACCCCATTTTTATCACTTTGTAAGTTACCTGTTTTCTTCCTCTTATGTCGTCAACTTGTCTTTCTCAGTGGGCACCATCTCTTCAGCTTAAATGAACTACAAAGTACCTTCTATCTTTACCAAAAAACTTCTCTGAGACTTCTCTCTTTCCAATAACTTCTGCTCATTAATGCTCTTCTTTGCCACATATTGTTTGGAACTATTAATTGACATTCAGTTTCTCTTTTGACTTTCAATCACTGCAGTCTGGTCGTTGCTCAAACATGGGCAATAAATTGTTTTTACCAAGATCACAAGTTACCAAAGATAGTTCTCAGACTTTTTTTAAAACTTTTGATACTACCCATTTTTGAAATTTGATACTACTAATCATTTCCTCAACTTTTGAACTTATTTTTATTTTCTCAGTTTTGCCATGCTGTCTTGATTTTCTTCACTTCTTTTTATTCACCTACCTAGTAACCTAGCAGCTTTTTCCCAGGTTCCCTTGCTTCTCTCCTGTTTTCACTTTTGAATTATTTATTGTTTATGTTCTCTAAGACTCTGTCACTTGTCTTCTTCTTTATTCTAAACATTTACCCTGGGAAGAGAAATAACACTTCTGTTTATATATTTATGTGATTTAGGAGTGTGTCAGCTAAAACATATAAAGATATATATATATGTATGTGTGTGTATATATATATATATGTATATGGAGTTTGTGTATAGTATATATGTGTATATATAATATATATGATATATAATATGTTACATATTTTATATATAATATGTATATGTGTATGTGTATGTGTGTGTATGTGTATCCCTGCTGACTTCTAACTATATCCAAACCCAGTTGTATGTTTCTGCAGTAGCATTCCACAGACATTTCTTGCTAAGCACGTCAGGACTCTGTCATCCTTTCTGTATGCTTAATTTGGTATTAGAATCTACTGGATTCCCAAGCCAAACCTAGGAATCATAGTCAAATTATGATTGACTCTTCCTTAACACTCTCTCCCATTCTGATATGTAAGTAGATATCAGTTATTTTATGTTTTATATCCTAAAAATCTTTGATCTAGATTCAAGTTTAGGAATTTAATTTTAAAAAGGGGGTGCACAATTTTAGAAAGTTACATGTTACATTTAAAAAAGTTTTAAAATGTTAGTGTGTTTTCCATCTGATAAACTCACCATAAAATTCTAGGTGGCGTAATTATTTAATTGTATTAAACAAAACTCTCAGTTCATAAAAGAAAAGCTAGGATAGTTTCTTCTTAAATACCTTGGGATAGGAGGATCTATGCAGAAGCAAAACTCAAAAAGTTATAAAGAAAACTTGTGTCACATTTGGGTACATAAATATTTTTAAATGTTGACCAGTAAAGACAACAGCCCAATAATTTAAAATGTAGGAAACCTAATAACAGATTATTTGTAACACATCAAATAACATTTTAATATCATTTATATTTAAAACATTTGTATACATTAATAAGAAAAATAAACTTAAGAAACAGGAAGGAGCATTTTACAGTAGAAAAAATTACTAACAAATATAAAAAAAGATGTTTAAAAGGAATCCAAATCAATATCTGATTGGCAAAAATGAATGTGGAATGTAATTTGAAAGCATCCACTGAAATCATCCTTGTGTTCTTACTTCTTGGAGTCTAACCTATAGAAATAATAGCATAAAATCATGAAGATATATTGATATTAGTATTCATTGAAACTCTCTTTTTAATATAACATATTTTAGAAACAACCCAAATGTTCAACAATATAATAAATTGTTAATAAATTATAGTATATTCATACAATGAAATGCTCCTTTGCAGCCTTTATAAAGAAAGAGGTAGAGCTATATGAACTGGGCCTAAAAGATGTTATATTCTGCACTGATAAAGCAAGTTGTCCTGCATGCATACCATAATCTCATTTATGTAAAAAAAAGTGCTGTATATTTATAATTTTATTTATTCATTTATTCATTAGTGATCATTTATTAAGTATTTACGGTGTGTCAACCACATAATTCTAGGTATTGAGGTTACAGTAGCAAAACAAAATTCTTGGTTACATTTAGATTATAGGCTGGCCTATAGAATAATGTATATATACATGAAAGGATATGAAGCAGACTGAAAAAGTGTTTGTTTTTTTAACAGAAATGGAATTGGAGAAGCGTGTGGGACATATTCACTTTTTACCACATAAATTAAAAATATGTGCATACACACATATGCACATACATACATAAAACACAAATCTTGAAATGTTCAAAGCAGATTAGAAAAACCAGAGATTTTAGCTAATATCCAATTTAAGAAAAATTTCAAAAAATGTAGGTAATGTAGACACAGGTGATGTATTTTGAAGTCTGAAACTGCCATCTCTGCTCTTTAGGTGCGTTCTTGCTGCAGTGGATGTGCTCTGGCCCAGATTTGATCTATGAGATCTCAAAAGAGAAGCACGCAGGCGTCATTTACATGAAAGAGAGCTATTTTGATTATGACTTATTTTGGTTTTATACCTTGATACTTAGCTTAGTGACATTTTTCGGGGAACTATACCACACAAATCCATATATTCAACGTCTATTTGTAATGAGCCACTTAGAGAGACCCTGTCTGTCCAGCTAAGAACATTTTACTGATAAGGACTTTCTGCAACTATAGCACATTTGAAGCCCAGTTAATATTATTAGTATATTTGCCAAGAGGTCTGTGATTTATATGTTTACAAGGGGTTTAACTATTTTAAATTTGCTATTTGCTAATTATAAATTATAACCCATATAAAATTACATATTACAGGTTTGTATTATATATTATGCAATATGTTTATATCTTAATGTATGTTATAGAAATATACAATGTGTATAATATACTAATTGTTCTTCACATTTCCATCTGTATAATGTAACCAAATTCCAACTGTTTTACACAACTATGCATATAAACTTGTTTTTTGTCTTAAGAAAAATGTTCCAATACCTTAGTTAGACATTAAAGACTATTTATTAAAACCCTGCTTCTCTAATTTTAACTTCTGCGTATCTGTCAGCTGCTATAGGTTCAGACACACAAAACTGTTCAATCTTTTCCTACTTCCTTTCCAATACCATTGACCCTCTTTTAGAAATAAAACTAAATTTACTTGAAGCAGAATGTGTTGTTGGCTCTGAAATAAGGTTGTTGATGCCAAATTATATAATGCCTTCTTTTTTTTTTTAATAACTCTACCCCTGGATCTGTTGAAAATTTACTATGTTTTGAATTTATCAAATATTGCTTCTGTGAATTGTTTCCTAGTTCCCTAATCAGAATGAATTATACCTTTTTTTGTATTTCATTTGCACTTCCTTTTTTTTGCATGTGTTTAACTCTTATCATAACTTTTTCCTTATAATTTTACAACTTGCTATAGTTAAGTCTGTTTTCATCTGCCTGTCTCACTAGATTTTAGTATTTTGACAGAAGCATCTATGTGAAACTTCTCATATTTTCAAAGTACTAGTGCAGCACTCATAACTGTTTTTTTTTTTTTTAAAGCAAAAGCATGTTTTTCTTTGTTCTTTGTGATGACCAGATGTTCCCAGTAGATGGCGCGTCACATTACACTTCAAAATAGGAAGTTGTTCCAAAGCAGTGTTGATTTAGTTCGGGATCTGAATTGCATAATAGTATGAAAAGATTCATTCCACCCTTGGCATGACTGGTAGCAATCTGGAAAAGATAAAATATAAGAAATCTCGAATCTATTGTATTCATAATAACAATGTTGAACTAATATTAATTATCTTAACTAACTTTGCTTTTAGTACATAAGGAGGCATTGTCTAAACTTAAATTTTATGTGGGGAAGAAACATAAAAATTTGCTTTCTACTCTCTAATGATAAAGAGGAAACTAAATTTTTATTTTTTTATAATACTTGATAATACTTTTTAGGTAATATGTGTAGTGTATAGAGCTTCAAGATTTTGGTTAAGATATAGAATTCTAAGTTACGAATGGGGACCCAAAATAAAAATTGAAATTTATTTATTTAAAAATTGTGTATTCTTACATGTTTAAACTTCACTCACTTTCAAGGTACTTTTCATTTGATACAATATGGGGCGGGACCCAAAAAAAACCCCAGAATTTATTTGTAAAAATTGTGTACTTATTCTTACATGTTTACACTTCAGTCACCTTCAAAGTACTCTCCGTTTGATGCACTATACCTATTAAAGCACTTTTTCCACTGCTCAAAACAGTTTTTGAACTCATCAGTTTTGAAACCTTTTAGTGCTTCTGTTTTTTGTTTTACCTCTTCCACATCAGAGAAATGTTTTCTTTGGAAGGCTTTTTTCATCCTGGAAACAAAAAAGAAAGTTGCTCAGGGCACAGTTGGGTGAATAGGAAGGGTGGAGCACTGGGGTATTGCTGCTTTTTAACACTAAGCCCAGTATGGGCTGGTACATTATCATGGTAGAACCAGTTACCTGTTTGCCACAACTCAGGTTGTTTCTCCCACAAATTGTTACACAATCTTCTCAAAACCTCCAGATAAAACCTTTGGTTGACATTTTGATCCAGAGGAACAAATTCTGGGTGTACTACAAGGACCCCGCCCTTCAAAAGATAATTCCAGATTTTGGGGCGGGGGGGGAGTCTCCTTCGTTAACATGGTAATCAGAGAATATAGCCTGAATGGTTTTTAATTTTAGAATTTACTGAGTTTTTTTGTGACCTAAAAATACCTTTAATTGTTACAAAGATCTTATAGCTATAGAATGTAAATTCCCATTTACGTTGTTAATTATACTTGTTACTGAATTTTATTCACATCTATTAAATCAAACTTCTGCATTATGGACTACAGACTCTTACACTCAATTGACCTCTAAACTTAACCTCAATCTACAATTTTTAGACGGTCCTATTAATAGGAGACATGGCAGTATTTTGTGTTTAAATTAATTTAAATAACTCATATTTATTTAAAATACTTCATGTAGGTTGAATCCACACAGAGTATGATAAGGATTCTTGGACTGTCTGCAACCTTACCCAATTACCTCGATGTTGCTACGTTTTTACATGTTAATCCATATATTGGACTTTTCTTCTTTGATGGCCGTTTTCGACCGGTACCTCTTGGACAGACATTTTTGGGAGTTAAAAGTGCAAATAAGGTAAATATTCATTTTAGTAATTATTCTTTTCTTTTCTAAAAATATTTTTGTTGACTTTTTGCTTAATACTTTTTTGGGATTAGAGATTCCAAAACACCATTTCAGTAATATTACATATGTGACATTCTAGACAAAAGCAAGTACACTTAATCCACTATTTGTAGCAGAGTAAGTTTTCCTGCAGAAATTTGCTTGTAGAAATTGCATTGCTATTTTCAATATATATTTTGTATTTTCAGTGCTTAAAAGTTTTTAAAAGTTATTTTAATGTGATCAGAGGTAATTGATATAATAAAAGCTCTAATTAACCTGAATATATTTTTGATATAATATTCATTTTAAATAATAATATTTTATATGCAATTGAAAAATGATTTCATAGTAGTTACTATCAAGAAAGGTATTCTATTTAGCTTATAATGTTCTATAATTACCATATTAATTACATATATAAGTGATATTTCTAAAATTCTATATTATGCTTTAAAAAGTTTATCTAATTTTAAAAATAGTACTATCATGTACCATTTGCAGTATTAGGGTGCTTATTATAGATTTATTTTATACTAAGGGGTATTATTATTTTATAATATGAATAACAACTGCTTAAAATTTAACATGTGCCATTCTGTTCAACAACACTTATTTTTCTGTAGAAGAAATAGCTTTATAACAGAATATTCACAGACCTTTTGACCTCTTTACTGAAAGAGACCAAGGTAGAATCATAGTGTTAGTCTTAGTCTTTAATGTATTATATTACTTGTCTAAAAACAACTTCATTGTTAAAATAGGGCCATTTTTATCTTATTCTAGTATAAGTAAAATATTCAGCTAAAAATATCAAAAGTGACTCTTACTACAACAGTTAATATGGTCTAACCTCATTACATAAAAGTACAATATCTTTAAAATTGAAGAGATTCATTTCAGATTTATGTACAAAAGAATAGTTTACTATATGGTAATAGTTATGCCATGCATATTTCAACCTCATTAATTGTTTCAAGTGCTTTTCAAGCAATACTTGCTACTTATTTTTTCAGTAATGTCTAATATAATTTTGTTATATTAAGTTAGTTATATATGTTGGTTCATTTTAATGTATCAGCAGGATAGATGTAGCACTATTTCTTTATGGCTGTAAAATGTTTTCAGCTTTATAATTTAAATGATAGCAGATGGTTATCACAGAGAGAAATAAAGAGAAGAAAATTGTTTCGGATGCTTGTTAGCCATCTCAAACCTTATTTTCTTTCAGTTACATCGTACAGATTGGTAAATCACTTAAAGCTAATAAATTCAAAGTATTTTTCACCAAATATGTCATTATTATAGTTATAAAAGTAATCATGTTAGATGAAGTCATAATTATTTTGAAGGTTTAGAAATTTGGCAAAATTAAAAAATAATTTTATATATCTTACATAGTATACATATTACATTATTTATTATAAATATAGATTTTTATCTTATTACCATTTATTAGTTTACACTCATTTGTAATATGCAGTTGGTAATTATTAAGTACTTCCTCGGGGTGTCATTTAATATGTTTTAGAACCAAGTTGTTAATTTGTCATTTTTTATATGAAAAAAGTTCATGTAGATTTCTCAGAGTTTCATTCAGAAACTCATAATAGATATTATTCAGTTGCTATGAAAGAATATGGGGAAATTGTGTGAGTGGTATATCTAAATTGAAATAATGATTTTGACTAGAAAGCAGTCTAAAATATACTGGAAAAGGTATTAGGAGTTCTCTTTTTGGGGGGAGAGAGGGGTTATTTTTTAACTCATTAGTAAGGAGTAAATTATCCCATGATCATCTCATTCTCCTTAGCTACTGTAAGTCATAAGACTTAAATTTAAATGTTTACCTTATTAAAACAAAAAATTCAAATTATGGTCATTTTAGGTATACATGACCCATTTCATGCCCTCCAAACTCATTATTAAATGTTAAGTAGGGAGATATAGGCTGGGTCACATGCCTATACAGTTAAATTAGCCACCTTTTTTGGTTAAATACTTTCTTGGCATTAACAGGGAAAATGAGACCCTTAAATTTATTTTGTTTAATATATAATAAATGTACATAGTTTCAGGGTACATGTAATAAGTTAATACATTCATATACTTTGTGAATATCAAAACCGTGTAATTGAGATATCCATCACCTTAAAGATTTGGAGACCCTTTCTTAATTCATAAATTTTACATTCGATTTCCAATTAATCTGAACAATGTTTCTGCAGAAAAATAACAACCTCTCCATATACAGTTACATAGTATACATCTTTAGGTTTCAACTATATAAGCCATTTGATATTTGACCTCATAACTTGATAATAACACAAGAAAGCTGTATGGTTCATAGAATGAAATAGAGGAATAATCTGAAGAATAGGCTTCTTTTGGAAAACTAGTGAGAATTTTTAAAGTTTTTCTAAAATGTATATAACTAGTATATAATCCTTAAAGATATTGTCTTTTTAAAACTTGTTCTAAAATAGTACTCTGAAACTATTGTCTGAAGTATTTTATTTGTATTTTTAATTGCAGTGTATATGTTTCCTAAAAGTTGTTATATGATAGATATTTACAGTGCATGTGTTGCCTCTGCATTCTAGTTAGTATGAAAGTTTAAAGAAACCATTATAATTGGAAAAGTTTTATTTGTAGTTAGAAAGTTTATAACTGTTTCATTTGATTTTTTTATGTTTTAAAAACTTTAAGATGCAGCAGTTGAATAACATGGACGAAGTATGTTATGAAAGTGTTTTGAAGCAAGTGAAGGCTGGACACCAGGTACACTTAATTTATCCTGTTTTTATAAAAGGATGCTTAAGGATAAAACTTAATGAATGTTTAGGCTCTTCACAAGA
Source organism: Tarsius wallacei (assembly GCA_963574415.1). NCBI lineage: Eukaryota > Metazoa > Chordata > Mammalia > Primates > Tarsiidae > Tarsius > Tarsius wallacei. The sequence continues at coordinate 4,848 of CAUYQG010125371.1, read as the reverse complement.
AAATTGTTCTTAAATTCTGAGGCAGTGACACAGAGGTTCTCTTTTTTAATAATTGTTTGAGCTCAATGAGTAAGTAATAAAATACTCATAAATAATATCTCAATATTGATATATTATACTGTTTTGTTTGCCATTTTTTACAAAATATTTAAGGAAAAAATGAATTTTATCCTTAACATTTTTTTTTTTTTAAATTTTTAATTTTAAAGATGTGGGGTACAATTCAAGGTTAGGTATACAAATGTTGATTAAGCAGGTACCCTTGTTGATGAGGTGTGCTCCCCCTACCCTGGCGGTTTCCCACTACTGCCAATCCTGCTCTGCCCCCTTCCCCTGGCAGTTTCCCACTACTACCAATCCCTTTTCTTACAGTATTGTGATAATTGTTCAAGGTCTGCTTATGAGGAAGAAAATTTGATACTCAGTTCTTTGTTTCTGTGATAGATCACACAGTATTATAGACTCTAAGTCCATACAAGTTGCTGCAAAGTTCATAATGTGTCCTTCTTTATGGCTGTATAATGTTCCATTGTGTATATGCACCACATTTTTAAAAATTCAGTCCTCTTTTTATGGGCAGTGCTGTTGGTTCCATGTTTTTAACTATTGTGAATAATGCTGTAGTAAACATGCATATGCAGGTGTCTTTTTTATAGAGTGATTTGAGTTCCTCCAGGTATATTCCATTAGGGGGATTGCAGGGTCATATGGAAGGTCAACTTTTAGATATTTTAGGAATTGCCACACTGTTTTCCACAGAGGATCTACTAGTTTACACTCCCACCAACAGTGTAGAAGTGTTCACTTTTCCCCGCATCCTCTCCAGCATCTGTTGTTTTTTGAGTTATTGATAATGGCCATCCTGACTGGAGTTAGGTAGTATCTCAGTGTGGTTTCAATTTGCATTTCTTTGATGACTAGTGAGGCTGAATATTTTTTCATATATCTGTTGTCTGCTCATATGTCTTCTTTTGAGAAGTGTCTATTCATATCTTTTGCCCACTTTGTTATGGGGCTGTTTGATTTTTTTTGTTTTTGGCACGCTTGAGTTCCTTGTAGATCCTAGATGTTAGACCTTTGTCAGATATACAGTTGGCAAATATTTTTTCCCAGTCTACAGGCTATCTCCCTGCTCTCTTGATGGTTTCTCTGGCTTTGCAGAAGCTTGTCAGTTTGATGAGGTCCCACTTGTCTATCTTACCTCTTATGGATGGGCACTTGGGAATTTGGTCAGGAATTGGTAGCCAGTTGCAATTTCCATGAGTATCTCCTGCATTTTCTAAGCTTCTTATAGTGTGAGTTTTTATGTTTAGGTCTTTGATACATTTAGAGTTGAATTTTGTGTATGGTGATAGGTGGGAGTCTTGGTTTAATCTTCTGCATGTGATCAGCCAGTTTTCCCAGTGCCATTTATTGAAAAGGTTCTCCTGTGTCCAGCTGTTGGTGGTGGAGGCTTTGTCAAATATGAGTTGGTTGAGAAATTGAGGTTTTGCTTCTGGAATCTCTATCCTGTTCCTTTGGTCTATATGCCTGTTCTTGTACCAATATCAGGTTGTTTTGATTATTATAGCTTTATAATAAAGTTTAAAATCTGGGAATGTGATACCTCCCACTTTTTTTTTTGGCTGAGGATTGTTTTGGCTATTTGTGGTTGTTTATGTTTCCATTTGAATTCCTGTATTGTCATTTCCAGGTCTGAGAAAAATGCTGCTAGTAATTTAATAGGTATTGTGTTGAATCTGTAGATTGCCTTTGATAGGATAGACATCTTAACAGTGTCAATTCTTCCAATCCATGAGCATGGAATAGTTTACCATTTGTTTGTGTCTATCTTTGATTTCTTTGAGGAGTGTTTTGTAGTTTTCATTGTAAAGGTCTTCCACTTTTCTGGTTAGGAAGATGCCAAATATTTATTTTTTTAAAAATTTTTTGTGGCTATGGTGAATGGGATTGTGCTTTCTATTTGAGTTTCTTTGTGTTTATTGTTGGTGTATAGAAATGCGACTGTTTTTTGCACATTTATTTTATACCTTGTGACTTTGCCAAAGTCCTCTATCAGTGCAAGGAGGTTTTTAACAGATTCTCTTGAGTTATTGAGGAATAGAATCATGTTGTCCGCATAGAGGGGTAATTTGACTTTCTTTTTTCCTATTTGAATGCCCCAATTTCCTTTTCTCTTCTGATTGCTCTTGCTAGGACTCCTAATATTATGTTGAACAGGAGGAATGAGAGTGGGCATCCTTGTCTTGTTCCGGTTTTCAGGGGAAACGGTTCCAATTTCTGTCTGTTTAGCAGTATGTTGGCTGTGGGTTTTTTGTAGATGGCTCTTACTATTTTGGGGTATGTTCCATCTATGCCTAGATGTTTGAGGGTTTTTATCAAGAAGGGGTGCTGGGTTTGGTGGAAAGCTTTTTCCTCGTCTAATTATATAATCGTGTGTTTTTTGTTTTTACCTCTGTTGATGTATTTAATTACATTTATGGTCTTGTGGAAGTTGGACCAGCCCTGCATCCTGGGGATGAAGCCTACTTGGTCAAGGTGGAGTATTTTTGAGATGTGTTGTTGAATCCAGTTTGCTAGGATCTTGTTGAGAATTTTAGCATCTATGTTCATCGAGGACACTGACCATAGTTCTCTTTCTTTGTTAGATCTTTACCCGGTTTGGGTATCAATGTGATGTTAGCTTCATAAAATGATTTTGGGAGAGTTTGATCTTTCTTGATTGCCTGAAATACTTTCAGTGGGATTGATATCAGCTCCTCCTTGTTTGTTTTGTAGAACTCTGCTGGAAAGCCATCTGGTCCAAGGCTTTTTTTTTTTTTTTTTTTTTTGTAGGTAGTTTTCTTATGATATAGTCAATTTCCTGGATTGTTATTGGTCTATTTAGGGTCTCGATTTCTTCTTGTTTCAACCTGGGGAAGTTGTATAATGGCATTCCCTTTAGGTTTTCGAGTTTGTTTCTATACAGGTGTATAGTAATCTCTACTAATCTTTTGTATTTCTTTGGGGTCAGTTGTGACTTGATCATTTGCATTTCTGATTGTGTTTATTTGGACTTTTTCTCTTTTTCTTGGTCAGTCTAACTAGAGGTCCATCAATCTTGTTTTTCCTTTCAAGGAACCAGCTTTTGTTTTCATTGATTTTTTGGTGTGTTATATTTTTGTCTTTCATGTCATGAATTTCAGCTTCTATTTTGGTCTTCTGGATTCTTCTGCTGCAGTTAGGGTTTTGGTGGTCTTGCTTTTCCAACTCCCTTAGGTGATTTCTTAGGCTGTTAACTTGTGATCTTTCCGTTTTCCTCATATGTGTTCATAGAGATATGAACTCCCCTCTTAGTACTGGTTTCATGGTATCCCAGAGATTTTGGTAAGATGTTTCTTTGTTTTTATTTGTTTCCAGGAATATTTTAATTTCTGTTTTGATTTCCATATTGACCCAGGAGTTGTTCAGCATCATGGTATTTAATGTCCATGTCTTTGTGGGTTTTGGAGGAATTTTATTGGTGTTGATATTTATTTTTATCCCGTGTGGTCTGAGATGGTGCATAGCAGTATTTAAATATTACGGAATTTGTTTATGCTTGATTTATGGCCAAGGATGTGGTTGATCTTAGAGTACGTTCCATGGGGTGATGAGTAGGATGTATATTCTGTGGTTGTTGGGTGGAGTATTCTGTAGGTATCATTTAAGTTCATTTGGTCAAGTGTCACATTGAAGTTCTGTATCTCTTTGTTGGTTTTTTATCTTGATGATTCATCAAGGGTTGTCAGTCGGGTATTTAAGTCTCCAGTTATTTTAGTGTTAGAATCATTATCATTTTTTAGTTTACCTAGAAGCTGCTTTATGGAAGTTTGTGCTCCTATGTTGGATGCATATATGATTAGGATTGATATTTTTTGTTGATGGATTTTACCTTTTATTGTTAAGTAGTAACCTTTCATATGTTTTTTAATTTTTGATAGCTCAAAGGGTATTTTGTTTGATATTAAGATCGCAACTCATGCTTTCTTTTGTGTTCTGTTCACCTGAAAGTTTGTTTTCCATCCTCTTTCTTTGAGTCTGTGAGTACCCTGTGTGGTGAGATGAGTCTTCTGGGTACAATATATTGTTGCATTATGATATTTTGTCCAATGTACCATCCTGTGTCTTTTCATTGGTGCATTTTGTCCATTCACATTCAGGGCAATTATTAAGATGTAAGAATTTATCCCTGTCATGAGGTTCTTATAAAGTTTGTTGTTGTTGCTGCTGTTTGTTTGTTAGTTGTCTTTCTTTTGATTTTGGGGCTGATTTATGTGTGTTTGTAATCTTTTTTCTGCATTCTTGTTAAGGGTATTGTCTTTTTTCCTTTCTTCTGTGTTTAACACTTTCTTAATTTTTTGTTGTAGAGCTGGTCTGGAGGTGGTGTAAACTCTTAGGAATTGAATGTCTGGGATAGATTTTAATTATCCATCACTGAGGAAACAGCTTAGCTGAGTAGGTAATTCTTGGTTGAAGTTGTTTATCTTTGAGAATTTTGAATATTAGACTGCAATCTCTCCTAGCCTGTAATGTTTTTGTAGTCTGCTGGAATTCTAATTGGTGTTCCCTGGTAGGTAGTCTGATCTTTCTCTCTTGCTGCCTTTAGGATTTTTTTCTTTTTTTTTTTTTGAGTTGGAATCTCACTCTGTCACCCAGACTGGAGTGCAGTGGCCACTCCCAGCCACTGCAGCCTCGACCTGCTGGGCTCCGGCAATCCTTCCGCCTCAGCCTTCCACATAGCTGGAACTACAGGCGCGTGCTACCACGCCCGGCTAATTTTTGATTTATTGTAGAGATGAGGTCTCGCCAGGTTGCCCAGGCGGGTCT
>CAUYQG010125364.1:0-23100 GCA_963574415.1 Tarsius wallacei | reverse complement strand
GATTGATTGATTTTTAATTTTTTTTTTTTTTTTTTGATTTACTGTAGAGATGAGGTTTCGCCTGCCCAGGCGGGTCTCGAACCCGCGGGCTCAGGCAATCCACTCACCTCAGCTTCCCAAGGCGCGGGATTACAGGCTGAGCCACCGAGCCCGGCTCTATACATTGTGTGTACTGAAACATCACTATGTTTGCCACAAATATCTACAATTATTATGTGTCAATTAAAAAATAAATAAAAATTAAAAATCAATCAAGAGAATAATGAGATACAGATCTGTCTAATCCAGGAGAACCCTCTATTTAGGTCCCATCTGAAGGTAAACATATCTTCTCAGAACTGTAAAAGTACAATATGCAAAATCTTATAGAGATCGTGGAGTTCATTTCATTTTATGGATGAGTGTGTTGGGCAGTTTTCTCATCTGTAATGACATTTGTAAGGAAATATGTATTTAACAAGTTTTCTTAGAATTTCTTTGTAAAATATTCATCTGAATGCATCTGCATGAAGAAAGTACCAAGACAAAAAAGCTGGGCGTGGTGGCTCAGCCTATAATCCCAGCACTTTGGGAGGCGGAGGTGAGAGGATTGCCTGAGTCCATGGGTTTGAGACAGGTCTGGGCAACATGGTGAAACCTCATCTCTACAATAAATAAAAAATTAGCCGGGTATGGTGGTGTGCATGTGTAGTTCCAGCTACTTGGAAGGCTGAGGTGGAAGGATCGCCTGAACCCAGCAGGTGAAGGCTGCAATGGCCGTGAGTATGTCACTGCATTCCAGTCAGGGTGACAGAGTGAGACTCCAACTCAAAAACAAAAAAGAAAGAGGCAATGAAAAAGAGGAGGCAACTAGACAGAGCATGCTTAGGCAGCCTTAAGGTCATTCAACTGCTTGCCAAATTCCTCTGTGTTTACACAAAGGGCCTCCTGATAACATGCTCAGTGGGTGGTGACAGGAGGACAGTGTGTGGACAGGTCTAGGTGAAGCTGTGATACTAAGCAAAACCACTAGACACTAGAGCTGGAGGAACTCTTTGGAATTCTTTCAAAGATGACAAAACCAGGTCCAGGGAGGTGAGAGGACCTCCTTAGACAGTTGGTGGGTAAGTAAGGAACGGGACCCACCTCTTTTGAGGTTCCTCTCTCTGCTGTTCTATTTACTTGTAGGGACTTATTTTCAAAAAATATCTCAAGTTTTATTTATTTTTATTTTTTTTGAATTGGAGTCTCACTCTGTCACCCAGACTGGAGTGCAGTGGCTGCTCCCGGCCACCGCAGCCTCGACCTGCTGGGCTCCAGCAATCCTTTCACCTCAGCCTTCCAAGTAGCTGGAACTACAGGCGCGCGCTACCCCACCCGGCTAATTTTTTGATTTATTGTAGAGATGAGGTCTCGCTTGCCCAGGCGGGTCTCGAACCCGCGGGCTCAGGCAATCCACTCACCTCAGCCTCCCAAAGGCGCGGGATTACAGGCTGAGCCACCAACAAACTTACTTTCAAAGGGCAAAGATTTCCTACCATGGAGGACATTAAATTGAATGTGGTAGATTTTTGAGTTAAGCCACACAGACAAGATTTTAATAAACAAAAGCAGCATGACTAGGATAATTATAACCACCCAAAAGGACCAAAGGGACATTAATAAACATATTTGATAAATTTATTTAAAGCATTTCCTTATAATCATCTCATCTCATACTGGTGTATTTGGTGTAAGGCTAACAGTATAGAACTAATTTTTAGAAGTGTAGGGTCTACAGAAAATTCAACCTGATATTCTGGGGACTTGCTGGGGGTTTCCAATAGGGTACTCTTCTTTCTTTATATGTGCAGCTTTCCTTACACGTAAGAAATAGCATACATATATTCACTCAGTGTAATGAGAGTTCAATTGTCTCTATATTGTGTCAGTAGAATGGCTTGGAAGATATGTCCAAATAGTCAGCCAGAGCTATAAGCTGTAGCCAGGTCTCAATAAGATGTCACTTTAATAAGTTGTATGGTCCAAAGAGACTGAAAGACTATAAGAGGATGCAGAATTCCACTGGGCTCAAAGACTTTAGAGGTACGTGGAAACATTTTGCATGTATCTTAAGAGCCAAAGAAATGTAAAATACAATCTTTGAGTACACAGAAGTACTAGGTAATGTATACTTGAAATCCAGGGTTGTAGATGATGTGACCATCATCTTATAGAACTGTGTGGTTTTTGCTATCTTAACAACAACAATAAACAGTTTTAACAATAAACAGGATTCAGGGCATCCTATTAGTGTTGTCAACAAGAATTAACTCATTAATTCTCCATTTAGTTTAGTTTATTTGTTTTTTTGGAGGTTGTTGTTGTTGTTTTCAGTTGAGGTCTCTGTTGCCCAGGCTGCAGTGCAGTGGCATGCTCATGGCCATTGCAGCCTTCACCTGCTGGAATCAGGTGATCCTTCCGCCTTAGCCTTCCAAGTTGCTGGAACTACAGGTGTGTGCAACCACACCCAGCTAATTTTTTGAATTATTGTAGAGATGAAGTCTCACCAAATTGCCCAGGCTGGTCTTTAACCCATGGGCTCAGGCAATCCTCTTAGCCCTGCCTCCCAAAGTGCTGAGATTATAGGCGTGAGCCACCGCACCTGGCTATTTGGTTTTTTTTCCAACCTCAAGCAAACTGAGAAGGCAATTTCAAAAATCATGCAAAGAGATAAGAATTTTCAACTCTGGGAAGATTTAGAATTAGCGATAAATATATTTAACAGAATCAAAACCACTGTAAAAAGATTTTTGTGTTCTATGCAAGTCGGCATTTTAAATATTTGTAATGTTTAAGAGAACTGGGCCTGAACACCTGAAAGGTCAGTCTTGTGACCAATTTAAAAGAGGTAATTGAGAAATTAATTCATGATTTTAAGTTAAACTCTAGTTAAATTGATATAAAATATTGGATAATAAGCTATTTTAAGATTCACTATATTTATTTGATAAAGCATTAGATTTATAAAAGTTATTATTAAGACTTGAGAAGGGGAGCAATGGCTCACGCCTGTAATCCTAGGATTTTGGGAGGCCCAGGCGAGAGGAGTGCTGAGCCCAGGAGTTCCAAGACAGGCCCGGGCAACTTGGCGAGACCTCGTCTCTACAATAAATCAAAAAATTAGCAGGGTGTGGCGGCACGTGCCTGTAGTCCCATCTACTTGGAAAGCTGAGGCGGAGGGATGGTAGGAGCCCAGCAGGTCGAGGTTGCAGTGACTGTGAGCGTGCCACTGCACTTTAGCAGTGAGAGACAGAGTGAGACTCCAACTCAAAAAAAAAAGGACTTGAGAAGGTCTGGCAGACAGGCAGTTGAAGTATATGAATATTAATATATTATTATTCACTATAATATTATAGTGAATATTAATATATTTGAAAATGTGTGATTATGTTTATAAATAGGGCCAGACATTATTCAAAGACATTTTAAAAGTGTTAGAATTTATTAGACTTACAAACTGAAAAATTAGAACTTAAATATATAAGGAACTCATTGTGCTCCCAGAACAGCCCTATGAGGAAGGTACTATTATCTCTGGTTTAGAGTTGAGGAACCTGAGACAGAAAGAGTTATTTGATTTCCTTGAGTTCACAAAGTCAAGTGATGGCGCTGAGACTGAAACCCAGGCATAGTGAAGAAGGCAGAGAGAAAGAAACATGCATGCATGTGTTCCCCATTTCCTGAGCAGATACGAACGGCACGCTAGGAGGTGTTTGGAAATAGCTGGAGCATACTTTGCTGGGGAGGAAAGAGTGGGATTAGCCATTTGGCAATCAAGCCATTGAGGGTTTCAAGCCATATGGTTCTGGCATTAACAAGCACGATCTTATTTTATAGTCACAGGCTGGAGAGGCCTGGGAATTTGGGTATGCATGACACCATTTGAACTTCACAATAGCCTTGATGGGTAGACAGTTGTATCTTCATTGATAAACAAAGATACTGAGGCAGTGTGACCTTGGATACAGAGCTCACAGAGGTGTAATTCACACAGGCTTCTCAATGCAGGGCTAGTTCTTGACCACGTTTTTTTTGGTTATTAGGATGGTCCTGTCTGATAGTAGTATACACATTTCACATTTAAACAAATTTGTTTTGAAAAACCACTCACCAGGTACAATTCAGTCATTCTTCTCTTAAAAATTTTAATTTTAATTAAAAAAAAATTCTTTTGAGCCGGGCTCGGTGGCTCAGCCTGTAATCCCATGCTTTGGGAGGCTGAGGTGAGTGGATTGCCTGAGCCCGCGGGTTCGAGACCCGCCTGGGCAAGTGAGACCTCATCTCTGCAATAAATCAAAAAATTAGCCGGTCGTGGTAGCACATGCCTGTAATTCTGGCTACTCAGAAGGCTGAGGTGGAAGGATCGCTGGAGTCCAGCAGGTCGAGGCTGCGGTGGCTGGGAGCAGCCACTGCACTCCAGTCTGGGCGACAGAGTGAGACTCCAACTCAAAAAAAAAAAAAATTCTTTTTTGAGTTGGAGTTTTCTGTCGCCCAGACTGGAGTGTAGTGGCACGCTCCCACCCACTGCAGCCTCGACCTGCTGGGCTCTGGTGATCTTTCCGCCTCAGCCTTCCAAGTAATTGGAACTACAGGTGCATGCTACCATGCCCAGCTAATTATTATTATTTTTTTTTTGAGTTGGAGTCTCGCTCTGTCGCCCAGACTGGAGTGCAGTGGCCGCTCCCGGCCACCGCAGGCTTGACCTGCTGGGCTCCAGCGATCATTCCGCCTCAGCCTTCCAAGTAGCTGGAACTACAGGCGCGTGCTACCACGCCGGGCTAATTTCTGATTTATTGTAGAGATGAGGTCTCACCAAGTTGCCTAAGGCGGGTCTCCAACCCGCGGGCTCAGGCAATCCACTCACTTCAGCCTCCCAAGGCAAGGGATTACAGGCTGAGCCACCGAGCCCAGCTTAATTTTTTAATTTATTGTAGAGATGAGGTCTCGCCAAGTTGCCCAGGCGGGTCTCCACCCACGGGCTCAGGCAATCCACTCACCTAGGTATCCCAAAGCGTGGGATTACAGCCTGAGCCACCGAGCTGGGTTTAGTCATTCCTTTAACAAAGAATTATTAACTACTACATGCTTGGTAATTATGTATATGTGTGTATCTGTGTGTCTACTTGCTTCTGTATCATTTGGATAATTCAGTTTCTTTACCTTTCAGGCTACATTTTTCTACAAGTTGTATACTGTATCTCTTCAAATTAATTTTTAATAACTTTTGACCAACAATTTTTCCTAGTGAGTTCTTACCTCATCATGGGTGTGGCATTGGTGGTTCTTGGTTGCATGGCAATGAGATTTTCAATAAACTTCTGACTCTGGGTCTCTCTGCAGCTCCTTATGGCCTCTGGGTGTATTCCTAAGACGTCGGGAGGGTCATCATCAGGTAAGGACTGAATAATGCATATGTAATCCTGTATGCTTGCAGATTTTGGCACTGGCTGACATATCTGAAAATGTAACCACTTTATTAGTTTTCTTTTCTTCAATCTTGCTACTTCTGAACACGTTGTTAGTGTCTGCCTGAGTAAGATATCTATTTTCAGTAATGCTCAAAGAAAATATTCTCCCATGAAAATTTATACAGAAGGCTCTTCTTATTTGTATGTGGTATATTCTAGACACTGTCAAAAGTAACATCCGGGGCTGCTGTATTGTAACATGCATATGACATGCATTTATAACTTTTCTGTTGGGAGAAGAAAGAAAGAAAAAAAAACCAACCCTTTAAAGACTAGGATGAGCTGGGCTGGGTAGCTCAGCCTGTAATCCCAGCGCTTTGGGAAGCTGAGGTGAGTGGATTGCCTGAGCCCGCGGGTTCAAGACCCACCTGGGCAACTTGGCGAGACCTCATCTCTACAATAAATCAAACATTAGCCAGGCATGGTAGTGCGCGCCTGTAGTTCCAGCTACTTGGAAGGCTGAGGCGGAAGGATCGCAGAGCCAAGCAGGTCGAGGCTGCGGTGGCCGGAAGCGGCCACTATACTCCAGTCTGGGTGACAGAGTGAGACTCCAACTCAATAAAAAAAAAAAAAAAAAAAAGACTAGGATGATTCTGACCTTTTGACCACCTGTTAAGTTAATGAACTATACCCATAGATAATGAATGCAATAAAGCTTGACAAATCCTTTTACTTTAGTAAAACCTACAGAGGGAATGTAAGAATAATCTTAATAACTGACCACTGACAAAGAAAAGAAATGAATTGTTCTATGATCAGGAATGTAGGTGGTGGTGGCTTTCCTGATATCCTCACGGAAAACACTGAAGAATTAATAATGGCCAGAGGAAAACATCCAATAAAAAAGTCACTATAAAAAAGATTACCTGCGAATAAGCTAAGATTAGGACAAAAAATAGGAAGACCTGGCAAGTTGGAATTGTCAAAAAATTTCCCAGTGTCTTAAAGAAACTAAACAATTGAAATATGTAATTTCAGAATACATTTCTGTCATCTGATATCATTCTGCCAATGCAGTTTTATGCTGTATGTTACTGTATGCCTTATTTGCTTAATACATACTTAATGCAATAGTCTATACAAAAAACAGGTACACTGTACTTTTTTGGGCAATGTAAAATACCCTAAACTTACCTAAAAGGTTATTTTAAACAGTTTTTTAAGAAATAAAATTTAAAAAAAACCTTCTTAGCTTTTCCTGCCCTAGCAAGTATATAAAGGATATAATTTAATATATTCTTGTTGACTCAGTATCATTAACTGTGACTATCCATTCTATAGGTGCCTTGCAAATTAATCTTCCTAGAATATCATTTTTACCTTTTTTGTCTATCTAGCCATAATCTCAAGATCCTAGACAGACAACCTGAATAAGACCTGTCTTCATAAGACCTCTCTTTATACCAGGCCTACTCCCAACTCACAAGAATCACCCACAAGGCATCATCTTCCTTTTCATCTTCCATTCACTTCTCTTCTCCAAATTCCCATCTACGAAAATTTATGTTAAGTCCTACCCTCTACACTCTAAGCTCAGAGGTCTGCAGAACTCTTTCTTGCTAGCAACCATCTGGCAGGGACATAGCGATTGGTGTCTAACCTGGAGTTTTCTGTTCCACAAAGGTGGAAGCCTGGGTAGAAGATAGAAACTAAAGGGGAGAGAAGAGGGGATAGGGAACAAAAGATGTGAAATTTCATCTTCTTGGGTACTTGGGGCAGAGGCAAAGTTCTTGAATCCCAGCACTGCTACTCACTCATAGCAGTGTATGAGGGTGTGCTGGAACCTCAGTTTCCTTACCTACAAACTGGGAATCTTGCCTATTTCACATGGTTGTTTTGAGCATTAAATAAGAAGCATATATGACATAATTGGCATGAAATCATTGCTCTATAAATGTTAGATTCCTTGTACTATGTGTTTTATACCCCAGGTTCTCAGAGGGTATGAACCACTTCTTTCTTATTCTTTTCTTTTTTTTTATATTCAATATTTTTTATTATGATATTGTGGGGTACAGTTAAGGGTTAGGTATACAAATATGCTTCGTTCAGGCACCCTTGTTGATAAGCGGTGTCTCCCCATCCCCCTTATTCTTTTCATTTACTGCCCTGCTTATGCTTCTGTTGTACTTAATAGGGTAATCGGTAAGTTATTTTTGTAATACTGAAAGGTAATAGAAGTCATTAAAAATGAACATTAAAATTTACTTAAATAAATATTTTAAATAATGCAACAATGTTTAGTTATAAATAATTGAGTAATGTAAGAAGAATTCTTTTCTTACCTCATCACCATAGAAACTGAAGTCATCTTTCACCACTTCAGGATTGCAAAATTTGTAGAGCAGGGTCTTCAAGCATCGCTTGTCCCAGTCATCAGTCACCTGGCCACCATAAATCACTTCTCCGATTAAGTAGCGCAGTGCTGGCCATGGAACATGGAACTGTCCCTTCAGGGCATTTTCCAACACCTTAATGGCAATCTTTAGAAAACCCACAAGCGGTTATTATTTCAGTGCATGTTTTCAGATTACTTTGACTTCTTAACACAAAATCAGCTCTCAAGTAGCTACCTATATTTCCTCCTAAAAATGTATATGGAAATAGCAAATGGAATAAAAATATTGGGACATACACTTTTATCGACGAGTTCTTTTTATTGTTGTTGAACAGATAATGAACTACTTAATAGCTATTACTTCTTTGAATAGGAAAAACAAGCACGTGGTACTGAATTCAAAAGGTACAAAAAGATAAACAAGGGAAAGTAAGTTTTCTCTCACTTCCTATTTTAGATATCAGTTCCCCTTCCTTGAGATACCACTGGTAGCAATTTCTTGGGTGTCCTTAACAGATGTCCTGTGTAACTATTGCACATCAGTTGACTTCTGTCCTTTTTCTCTCCCTGCTTTCCCTCCTTCCTTTCTATCCTCTCTCTGTCCTTAACTCTCTCTCGTCCCCCCTGCCTTCCCTCTCCCTTTTTGTTTTCCTGTTTTCAATTTCTTGCACAAATGCCAAACTAGCATACACACTGTCCTGCAATTGGACAGTATAGCTTGGCGGTCATTCGGTGGCTGTAACAATTCATATTTCCACTAACAGTTTGTGAAACAATTATTTGTCACCATTCTCTCATCCCTGCCACTAACAGAAAATGTTGGTTTATTTAATTTTTGCCAGTTTGATAGGTGACTGTTAGTTCAATTTGTATTTCACCCGGTACTGTTTATTTTGAGCATCTTTTCTTATGTCTGTTGGTCATTGAGATTTGAACTTGTATACATTGCCTATTTTTCCTCTGGATTGTTTGGCTTTTTCTTGTTAATACGTAAGAACTCTTTGTATATAATAGATACTAACTGTCAGTTATTTATATTAAATCTGTTACTTGCTTATTGACTTTATTTTGTCACCATATAAAATTTTTGTAACCAAATCTGCCTATCTTTTCTTTTATGGTTCTGGGTTTCCAATTTTGGTTAAGCTGTTCCCAACTCCAAGATTGTACATGTAATCTCTTAGATATATTTTGAATATCTGTATAGTACATTGAAATTTTGTTACATTCTGGAATTTATTTTTATATATGACATAAGATAAAATGACCAGTAATTTTCTTCCAGCTGAATGGCCAGTTGTGCCAGTGTCATTTACTCTTTAAAAATCCCTTTACTGAGTTGAAATACCATCTGTGTCAAATACGAAAATTTCATAAAAACTTGGATTTATTTCTGCATTCTCTACTATATTCCATTAATTTATTGTCTATTTCTCTGCCAGACAATATTGATTTTCGTCTAGTGGATTTTTACTATGTTTTGATATTTGGTGAAAGAAACCTCTTTCAGTACTTTTCTTTTCTGTTTTGTTTTTTTTTTTGAGTTGGAGCCTCACTCTGTCGCCCAGACTGGAGTGCAGTGGCTGTTCCTGGCCACCGCAGCCTCGGCCTGCTGGGCTCCGGCGATCCTTCCGCCTCAGCCTTCCAAGTAGCTGGAACTACAGGCGCGCGCTCCCACGCCCAGCTAATTTTTTTATTTATTGTAGAGATGAGGTCTCGCTTGCCCAGGCGGGTCTCGAAACTGTGGGCTCAGGCAATCCACTCACCTCAGCCTCCCAAAGGCGTGGGATTACAGGCTGAGCCACAGAGCCCGGCTAAGGTAAGGTTTTTAAAGCAAGACTTTCTCCTGTTTCATGTGATAAACAAAAATCTGTTTCTTTTACAGTTATTATTTTTACTTTTATAATTACAGTTTTCTCTATGTATTTATTAACAGTTTTCTTTTTCTTTTAGTTACCTGCAAACTATAAGGCACTTTCTTGCTCCAGAAAAATCTGATTAAATTCACCACATTTGTTAGTTCATGAAAAAGAGCACCAGCAATTTTAATCTATTTTATATTAAAATAATGGTTTTCGGTTGCAGGTAAAAATTCAGACTCAGTGATTGGTTGGGTGAAAGACTGGAGAATAATCCTCACCTTAATTAGAAGATGAGAGAACTATACAGCCTAATTTTGCATCACTTTTTGTGTTCATTAGCTTGACTCAGAGTGGAATCCAAGAAGCATGAAGAATGGTATTGGAAGAGATTCTGTAATTCTGAAGTGATACATCCACTGAAAACAATTTTTTAGTTTGTTTTAGATTTATTGAAAACTGCTATTTAAACCTAGAGCTATTAATGCTTGGATAAACTGAGTTGCTCAATAAAGGTGTCATACAAGAATTGTGTTTTGAATACATCTTGTGATTCTCTTATTAGAGATCATTTAACTTTGTTCCTTTTCTCTATGTCAGTTTTTTATATAATTAACTCTTAATGTCATTTACATTATATTTTTTGCTAAATTTGATAGCATTAATGTAAAATAATCACACTGCTGAGAATAGTGGTATAGCACGATTACATTACCTTTCTTGTAGTTTTTTTTTATTTCCGATAGTTAAAAATATTTACCTGTTTCATTCATTCTGTTTTTTATACACCTATTTCTGCATTGTTAAAAAATACAAATGGAATTAACATATCCTTATAAATAATGTTCCCAAATGGGAAGTTATCTAAATTTGTTCTATTTTTATTCTTGAAGAGATTTAATCTTTGTCTGTCCTCTGCTCAGTCTAGATGCTTTGCCAAGTGTACAGTGGTAGGTCAGGAACGTCTCACCACTCTTCTTCAACTGAAACTTCTGGTTCCTAACATGCATGTTGCCGGTTTTTCTTGTTTGTTGAAACGTATATTGTAGTGGATTCTAAGACTGTGTGATTGAAAGATAAATAGGAAGTCTGAATACATCGTGTGAGTTCCTTATTATGGATTACTTAACTTTGTTCCCTTTCTGTATGTCAGTTTGTTTATATCATTAACTCTTAATGTTATTTGCATTATATTTTTTGCTAAATTTGATAGCATTAATATAAAATAATCTCACTGTTGAGAATAGTGGTATAGCATGATTACACTTCCTTTCTTGTAGAATTTTTTTTATTTCCCATGGCTAAAGTATTTACCTGTCTCATTCATTTAGTTTTTTATACACAAATTTCTGTATCGTCTAAAAGTACTAACGGAATTGGCATATGCTTATAAATAATGTTCCCAAATGGAAAGTTATCTAAATTTGTTCTGTTTTTATTGTTTCTTGAAGAGATTTGATCTTTGTCTGTCCTCTGCTCAATCTTGGTGTTTTGCAAAGTGTGCAGTGGTAGATCAGGAATGTCTCATCACTCTTTTCTTCAATTGAAGCTTCTGGTTCCTAAAACACACATCGCAGTTTTTCTTGTTTGTTGAGGCATATATTGCAGTGAATTGTAAGACAGCGCAACTGAACAGTAAATCAGAAGTCTGAATATGTCTTCACTGACTCTGCATAATTGCTGGGTAGCTTAATCTTGTATTTAATGTAAAATGTATTCTAGGAAAACTAGTTTGCTGAGCATCTGGAGACCTTTTCTCTAATGTATTCTTACTCTCCAGTGTTCTTGAGAAGTATGGCGATCTATTGGATTCCGATTCCTGTGTAAGTGATCTCTAGTATGAGTATCTCTAGATCATTACTCTAGTATGATTTATTTCTTCAAGAGTTATCTTCAAATCACTTACCTGTGTGATATAATTGTGACTCTTGGAACTTTTAGGGGAAACAGCAGAATGCTTTTACCATTATTAAATTTTGGCATGGTCCTTTTTTTTTTTTAACCTCATCCTCATCCTGCTCTGCTTAGTTTTCAGCTTTTCAATTCACTGAGTACAGACATTTGTTATCATTTGGCAGTTCCTTTAGCAGATGGATGAAATGTAGGTCTACAAAAAATGGAAGAACAAAGTCTCTATCTTTTGTCAATTTACTGGTGAAGTAAAGTTAATGCATAACAATTTCTCAGTTGCAAGATTTTTTTCACATAGTTTTGTCTACAACATGGAAATTAGTCGAATGCTTTATTGAAATTTAGCGTGATTCTTTATCAAAAAATCAATTTACAGGATAATATTAAAATGTAATGACTCTGGCATCCTTTTGAGAAATTTCATCTCAACCTACATAGAAAGAAATGTAATTTAAACACGAAAGAGATATATTTTTTATAATGGGGAAAAATCTGAATATCTCAAAGTATAGAAATGGGTAATTAAAATTTGACATCTTCTTCAGATGGAAATGAAGACTTTTGAGCTAAGGAAACCCATACTCTTTCTTTCGGGTGGTTCTTGTTTTTGCGTGTTGGATGATTATGTAACAATATATAGAAAAAAATGAAAACAAATGTTTACCCACTATAATTATTTTGTTACATTAGGATTATGGATGGCTTATTATTTCTAACCTGTTTTTTCCTAGATTTTCTATGTGTTAGTTTTATAACCACAAAAATAAACTAATACAAAAATATTTGTGTAGGCAGTACAAATAATTCCACTTAAGGATCTATGAAAGCATTTTAAACCTTCAACATATCTTGGAAAAAGTATTAATTATGATCCTAGAAGGCCAGCTACTGATTGTGGTACTGAGCGAGAAAGTCCAAAAAGAAATGACCAAGAGTGTTAAGATGATGCATTTCTGAGACACATTTTAATGGTTTACTTCCCTTTGCATATTTCCATCCACCTTTGGTCCCCTTTATTAAAGCCTAGAAACAGTCAAAACTGAAGATCTCAGGACATATGATATGATTCCCTCTTGGATTTCATTCCAGAATGAAAATCTTCAAACCTTTTAAAAATTATGTGAACAAATAAATCCCCGAAATACACTGTCTAAAAGTTGAAATTCTTCCCATAAATAGCAGTTCCTCTTTGACAGTTATCTCTACTGTGGCATAATTCTATACTTTTCATGAATAATTTCTCAAAACTTTAACTGATTTAGTTGTACTTCCCATGGCAGTTTGCACACAAAAGGAAAGAAACAAACCATTACACAAAATATTAGACTTTTTTTTCACTGAAAGCATTGCAATAATATTTAGCTGTATAGCATACCAGACATCCTTAAGAAACATTTCAAGCTAGGAAGAAAAATGAACACAGACATTGTACACAGAAGTAGCATTTAAAAAGGGGGCGGGGAGCGGGTTTACATTCCCTAGAAAGCAAAAATATATCTCAGCAATTTGTATTTATCCACAAGAGACGGGTATGAAGAGACCTCAAGGATCATATAACTCTACTTTTTCATTTTGGAGATGAAGAAGCTAAAGGAGAGAAGGAGATAAGTGATTTTCCCACAATCGCTCCATGAGTTACTGGAGTAATTTGGCTTAGGGAGTAGAGGGGCCAACCAGCCAAGCCCCTTAGCTGCACCTCACGCTGCTGATTCTGCTCCTCCTTGGCTGTGACATAAGATCTGTGCTTGTGAATATTTAGGACTGGGATTTTGGCTCAAAATGATAAAAGAACATACGAATCTATTTTTAAATAATTTTCAGCCTCCATAAAAGGCTCAGAAAAGCAGCTAGCCACTTTAAATACAAAATTCTTTGTCTCATACTGGAGTCTCCTTTTTAAATCTTTCAGACACTACCGAAAAGTAATTCACCCCAAAAAGTTGTTGGGCCATGATATCAAGGTATTTTTAATACCAGTTCATATGAAGCATAAGAAATCAGAAATTCTTAGTGGCAGGGTTAGTCTACTCTTACAAGGCACCACCATGTGTGGGCCTGATGCTAGAATAGGTAGTATCTTTCTGGCAAGTCAAAGGCATTGTCATTGTTTCCTGTGCTTCTGTTAAATGCCTTTTAGTTTACCCCAGTCTTCAAAGAGCCCAGTGGTTGTCACACTGTGGAGGGTGTGGAGCCACAAAACGACTTCACAGAGAATTGTCCAATTGTATGTGTCTTTACATTCTTGACAGTTTCTTCGTATAGAACCTGACAACCTCTTAGGAGAGTGAAAAGAAATCAGTCCTTTTTTCCTTTCTTGTTCTCCTTCCCATTTCATTACTATCCTACGCTCCTTCGCTTGGTAAAGTGTGGGAAATTCTTAGGCTGCAATGAGGCAGTCATTTACATATTCAATTAACTACCAGTGATTTAGCCTTCGTTTGGGAATGGCGTCGAGGAAATCACTACCAGGTCATTTTGGCTGGACTGCTACAACTGGTATCTGATGTTACTCTAAGTTTGTTTCCCAATCATGCTCAGGGATAGAAAATAATAACAATGACCATAAAAACGATCTGTGGAATTCATTAAATGTCCATGATAACATAGTGTGCAGTCAGACGTTATATATGCCTAGCTCTAATTGTAGAATAAAATGTGTCCATGAGCCTCATCGTTGGCATCCTTGTTCAGATGAGGAAGCTGAAACACAAAATCACTTGAGATCAAGAGAGCAGAGGTGGGATGCATTTTCATGTCTGCTGTATTCCAAAGCCTGCACTTTTCCACTGGAACACTCACAGAAACAAAAGCTACTGAGTTAGCCTTTACCAAATCGCTGTTAAACATCTAGTGTTTATTTTTAAATGTCGAGGGAGAAAATTCAATTTACCAAGCATGTACCGAGAATTCACAATGTCACCAGTCTTCTGCACAGGAGGCAATGAAATCCTTCAGTGAATATTTTTCAGAAAGATTTTTATTTTTGGCTTTACTGTGAGACAAATTCTTTATCTTCTAAGCTAAATCTATTTATTTTTGTGTGTGTAAACACCAAAATATGCACATTTGCATTTGTTTCTTAATTCCAAACAAGATACATGTCTGTGTTGGTCATATGTCATTAGAGATTATTATGCCATTATGTGGAGTACATCATGTGACCTTTCATGTAACTTGATTTCCCAGATTCCTTATCTACCATAGAAGTAGTCCAAATTAATTTTTTCTCTCTACAAAGATTTAATTTGTAACATCTCAGTTAAGTTCTAATGAGAATTCTATTTCTGTCTTTTTTCTATGTTCTAATTTGTTACAGAAATTAAATCAATCATAATTCATTTTTCAGAAATTTGTAATCATGTCTATACTCTCTTCATTTATTTTTTCGCAACTTAATCTTTCCTTCTTCTTCTTTTTTAATCAGTATATTGCCAAGGTAAGTTAACTAAGCTAGCTGGCCCACAATATGTGCTGCTCTGTACTCTCCATTTGCAAAAGTTAAGAGAAAATAGCTCAGACAGTGCATCCTTTCACCTAGTCTATTCTCAATTGTTTCTTTGGCTCTCGATGAGGTTTTACAGAAATATTTAGGCAATCCAGAGGGCAGTCATGCCTAGGGACTTGTGTTGTAATTTGTGGTTTAGAAATGTAGAAATGAAGGCCAGGCGTGGTGGCTCATGCCTGTAATACCAACACTTTGGGAGGCCCAAGTCAGGAGGATTGCTTGAGCCCAGGAGTTTGAGACCTGGTCTCTTCAAAAAATGAAAACAATTGGCTGGCTGTGGTGGCACGTGCCTGTAGTGCCACTTACTCAGGAAGCTGTGGCAGGAGGATTGATTGAGCCCTGAAGTTTGAGGCTGCAGTGAGCTATGATGGTATCACTACACTCCAGCCTGGGCAATAGAGTGAGACACCGACATAAAAAAAATTAAAAAGAAAAGAAATGTGGGAATTTTTGTTGCAAATTTTTATTGTCAGGTGAGATTTTTCAAACATTTCATAAGAAAATACAGCGCTGATACAATTATGGAATAAATAAATAAATTAAAAAGACTAATAATCTAATTATTTATTGACCTACTACTTTAATTAAACTTCATTACAAAAATCTATGAAAAGAGCTAGGCTGAAAATAGAATAATTTACATGAAATGTGAAACTAAATAATTTTATGTCATTATCTACTTATTTAATCAGCATATAATCACTTTTTCCAGGGGTGATCAATAAATGCACCTTTATTTTCCCCACCTATATCTAGGGGCCAATGATGAGTACAAACAGTAAAAAGAGATGGAACTAAAAATGTTATTTTATGGCCGATGTGGCTATGTGATCTCAAAGAGGTTTCCTTAAGGGTTGCCAACGCGTCAATTAGAATTATTTCCCCAAATAGCTGGTTGCTCCCACAAGCGCAGACCCTGTCAAGCTAAACAAACTACTTAGGGGCCAGCAAGCATTATCTCAAAAATGAAAGTATGGTAGGAAGGATTGGGGATGATGAGAGCTAAGCCAGGCATTCCCAGTACCTACCACTTAACTCACCAGTAAAATAAACTGACGAGTATTATCAGAGAGACTGTTCCCCACACCACACTGTAAGACACATAAGATATGTTTTGTTCATTGCTGTATTCAAGAACCTATTGCAGTGTCTGACACCGGACACTAAACATTTGTTGGGTGTAAATGCAAGGGATGGGAGGATTCATGTGTATTCACTTCCATTTTACGAAGTCCTTACACATTAAAATAGAGGTGATAGTACACTATCCAGAAACATCATTATAATTAAAAGATTTATAGATAATTAAACACTGACTCCACTTCAAAATCTTAGAGGAATGCATTTTTTTACCCTACTGTAAATATTAATAGAAATTAATTACTTTAATATAAATGATATGCAAGGTACAGTGACATTTATTAGTCAAATGCAAGCCTCTTATCTACCCTACCCTCAAAATTGTAATGACACTATTTTATTTTACTTAACATTGTTTGGAATGTTTTCTATGTTTGTACATACATCTCTGCCTCAGTATTTTTAATGGATGCATGGAAATGTAACACACATTAATCATTCCTTTATTGACTCATGAAGGTTTATTTTCTAACAATTTTGCTTTTGTAAGCAATAATAGTCATGTGTATGTCCGTGTATGAGCATATAAAATTATTTTTCTAGAATAGATACTCAGAAACTGAACTCTTGTTGTGTCAGTTTGGGGTCTTTTCCCTCAAAAGAATATGAGGTTACCCTGTAATGTTATTCTCCTTTTTCACAATTATGACCAAATCTAATGAGTGAAAAAAAAAATTCTATTGATAATTCATTGGATGCATTCCTCTCTATCAGGTCATATTTATCATGTATAAACATATTTTTTGCCAGTTTGTAGCTCCTAAGCTATAAATGGACAAAACAGTCGTGTCTATACTCCAGTGGGAGACACTTTAACATGATTCCCTCCTCGTAGTAACGTTTCCATCAGACCCCTCCTTCCCTGGGGTCATTGCCTCCAGCTCCTCAGTGAGGTGAGGGAATCCTGTGTCAAGTTCTCCTAATCTTTTAAGGCCTTGCACCTGCCTTCACTAAGAGCCTCCATCGAAGCTAAAATTTCACTTTCTCTTAGAGCACAGATCGTGATTTTTTTTTTTTTTCTTTTTTTTACTTTGTTTGTTATAGAGGTGTGGGGCACAAGTCAGGATTGGATACATAAGTAATCACCATGTTGGTGAAGTTGGGCTTGCAACCGGACGTCACTTCCCCAACTTTAGGAATGGGTGGCCTTTACATCGCCACGTGTCTCCCCCTCTCCCCTGGCAGTGCTTTGCTACTGCGGATCCCTCCCCTGGGTGATTGTGGTTCATGTGTAGGTCTCACCTGCGAGTGAAAACATGTGGTATTTGGTTCTTTGTTTTTGTGATAGCTCGCTAAGTATGACTGTCTCCAGCTCCATTCCATTTGCTGCAAAGTCCATGACTTTGTTCTTCTGTATGGCTGCACTATATTCCATTGTGTGTATGTACTACATTTTCTTTATCCAGTTCGCTTTCGATGGGCATTGTTTTTGGTATTGTGGATAGTGTAGCAGTAAACATGCATGTGCAGGTGTTTTTGTTTGTTTGTTTTTGTTTTTTGTAGAACAATTTATGCTTCTCCAGGTATATTCCCAGTGGGCAAACTCCCGGATCATATGAAAGGTCAACTTCTAGTTCCTTTAGAAATCACCACACTAAGCCGGGTTCGCTGGCTCAGCCTGTAATCCCGGGCCTTGGGAGGCTGAGGTGAGTGGAGTGCCTCAGCCTGCGGGTTCGAGACCCGCCTGGGCAACTTGGTGAGACCTCATCTCTACAATAAATCAAAAAATTAGCCGGGCGTGGTAGCACTCACCTGCAGTTCCAGCTACTGCACTCCAGTCTGGGCAACGGAGTGAGACTCCAACTCAAGAAAAAAAAAAAAGAAATCACCACACTGCTTTCCATAGAGGTAGGACTAGTTTGCACCCCACCAACAGTGTAGAAGCGTCCCCTTTTCTCCACACCTGTGCCAGCATCTACTGTTTCTTGATTTGTTAATGATGGTCATCCTTACTGGAGCTTGGTGGAATCTCAATGTTTTGATTTGCATTTCTCTGATGATTAGGGAGGCTGAGCATTTTTTCATGTATCTGTTGGCTGCTCATATGTCTTCTTTTGTGAATTGTCTATTCATGTTCTTAGTCCATTTTTATTTTTTTTTTTTATTTTTATAATCAGTATTTTTATTATCATATTGTGGGGTACAGTTAAGGAATAGACATACAGATATGCTTCGTTCAGACACCCTTGGTGATAAGAGGTGTCTCCCCATCCCCAGACAGATATTGAGTATCATTAATCCCATCCCCCCTCCCCTCCCCTCCCCGTTGTATTTAATTTCTAAAAATCAATGGGTTGGATCACATATGGTAATGTATTTTCTGTATGTATATTAAAAGTTAGTCAACTTTGTAAGTATAAAAAGATATTCCTTATAAGTATAAAAATAGTTAAAACTCAAAAAGAATTCATCATGGAGAAAAGAGACACAGGCTAGTTAGAGTATCTGCCCCATGCCCTGTTCTGTATAGATTTTCTAAGAGCAGGGACCCTAGGGTTAGCCAGACCAAGTCTGAGACCCAGCTCCATCATATAGGGATTAACAGTTTACTTCTTCTGCTCTTCTTCGTTTCCTCAAAAACGAAGCAGCCTACCTGGTAGAGCTGCTGCGGGAGTCAAAGCACTCCACAGACATGAGCACCATAATTCATTGCTCTGCCTCACTTCAGAGCTTCTTGGTGGGAGTCCAGTTAAGATGAGGGAAGGAAGAGAGTCTTGAATGAATCTCAAAGATGATGTGAACTGCTTCTACAGACTTGAAATTCTACCGTATAGAGGTAAGTTTTTTTTAAAAAGATGGGAATTTATACTGCTTTCAAAGACAGCAACAAGTTATTTGGTAACACTCCACAGGTGTTACATGGACATATGGATGGAGCAAGACTTAAGTGAACAGTATCCAGGTATAAAGTTTCCAACTTAGGTCCTTCTTTTTGTTGTTCCCTCAAAATGGAATGCTTTTCTCTTTTCTTCTCCTTAAATAAGACTGTCTTTGCATCCTTCATGGTTCACTTAAATGCACCTAAATCGATGACCCCATCTCAGTTTGTTTTAATCCACATGAATCCTCCTCTTTTTTTGAACTCCTACGACTCTTGCAGTTTATTGTACTTTTTTGTTTCCTGATCACAATGCAATTGCATTGTATTTTAGCTGTTTTTTTATGTAACTGTCTTCTCACTGAAATTATCAGCATAGAGAACAGAGACTTCTTTTCCCGATATTTTCTGCCTAGATTGAAAAAGAAGACACCACTCTGTCTTCTTCAGAGTTTTAGCCCCATTTTAGCCTAGGCCAATGCCTTGAGGGTGGTGCACCTTAAACATTGCTGAAAAAAGTTTTAGTTATAGGTGCTACTACAAATGCTGCAAGGCTCAAGCAATTCCGGAAATGTTTAAAGGAAGGTTAAAAAAGTAGGCAAAAATAAAAAAGTAAGACTGCCGGAGAAATGAGAGACAGTCATGGGACAGTGCTACAAGTCAGGAGAAATGGATCAGTTAGTGACCATTTTATTCTCTGAAGAGTGAAGGCTAAGTCCAAATTGCTAGGATCCTTCTCTGTCTGTTCTCACCTTCAAAGAAGTTTTAGAGTCTATAAAATGTGAAGCTGTGTGTGTTTTTGTTCACAAAGCCTATTGTGTATCTTTATATAATTATTATTTTTGAGGGCATTTTAATGAGTACCAAATAATCCAGCATAGACACAGACCATGATTTATTTCACCGTTCTCCACTCTTAAAATCTTAAGTTGTAATAATGCTTTGGATATTTTTATGCATAAACATGTAACTGTTTTTCAGATTATTTTCTTACCATATATCCCAAAGAATTCTAGAAGAGAGTTAGTAGGCCAAAGTACATGGGCACTTTAGAGACTTGTTTTTTTGCTTTTTGATAAATTACCTTTCAGATTATATACCATCACTAGGAATATGTCAGAGCTACCTTAAAAAAATGGGAGAAACTATATTCTAGAGGCAAACTGTAGGACTGTATGTAAAAAAATCAATAAAATAAACAGAGAAAGGAGATCTGCACTCTAAGTGATGCCTACGTATTTTTTTTAGTGATGATAATAGTGACAGGAGTGATGGTCACAAGTGCATTGTGTTTACCTTTTAATTCAACTTTCCAATAAGAAAAAAAGTGTGTGATTACTGTCTTAGTCAGTCAGGCTTCTGTAACGAAGTACCATAAACTGGGTAGCTTCTGAATGACAGAAAATGTATTTCTCACAGTCCAGAGGCTGAGAAGTCCAAGATCAAGGCACCATCAGATTCAGTGTCTGGCGAGTGCCCATTCCGCATATGTGGCACTTTCTCCCCACGTCCTCCTATGTTGGAAGGGGCGAGCTAGCTCTCTGAGGTCTCCTTTTAAAGGATACTAATCCCAGTTGCAGGCTCTGTCCCCATGACTTAATCACCTCCCAAAAGGTCCCTTCTCCTAAACTTTAACAAATGAATTTAGAGGGATATGAAATCGCACAAATCATAGCAATTATATAAAATAAGAGTTCTCAATGAAAAAATGTTCTAGGCTCTTGATATTATGGGAAATATGCCTTGATTTAAATTGTAAGCTTATGCATACTGTACTACCAGATATATTTTTTTAACTGCAATTTGTGGCTCTATTTTGTGACGGTGCATCACTCAAAATATGGAAATATGGATCTTGTCAAGTGAAGAGGCTGGATGTGCTAAAATAAATATTTTTCAGCCCAAAATAGGATGTTTCTGGCCTGATTATGGGATCAGGGGTGTCTGTAGTCTTTCCTGTCCTGTCATTTACACTGGAAGGGCAAATGAGACAAATAAGAGAATTCACAAGGACTCTCACTGGAGAGAGCAGAATCGGGAATGGGTATGAAAGACTCAATTCCTTTGTTGAGAAGGGGCTAACAGTCATAATACTTCATAGGGCTGGTGAGGAGGATAAACGTAGTCATGATAGTGGATTTTTCTTGGGGACAGAGCAATCCCTCGGTGGAGTTCACAAGCAGAAGGTCCCAACAGGAGGTCTCTTTCTTTGACTTCTAAAACTCCAGAGTCTCTCAGTTTCCCTCTGACGTCTTGATTGCTACTTCTTGTCCCCATCTGTGATCTCTTTTTATCTACCTCTGGGTGTCCTCAGGATTTTGTTTTTTTCTTCTTACTTCACACATCCTACTTAAAGCATCCCATTCACATTCATGAATTTAGTTACTGTCTGTCTATCTAGCTTATCTATTGAAATAGAGGGATGTACATTTTGGTTTTCTTTTCTTTTCTTTTTTTTTTTTTTTTTTGAGTTGGAGTCTCACCCTGTGGCCCAGGCTGGAATGCAATGGCATGCTCATGGCCACCGAAGCCCAGACTCAGGTGATTCTTCCACCTCTGCCTTCCAAGTAGCTGGAACTACAGGCATACACCACCAGCTAATTTTTTGATTTATTGTAGATATGAGGTCTCACCAAGTTGCCCAGGCTGGTCTCGAACCTGTGAGCTCAGGAAATCCTCTCACCTCGGCTTCCAAAAGTGCTGGGAACATAGGCATGAACCACTGTGCCTGGCCACATTGCGGTTTTCAAATCTACACCTTCAGAATATATTCATGTGCCCAGGAGCCTTATGTTCTCATGGCATCCTCTGTGTCCTGAACTTCTGCTTCCTCATACTGTTCTGTGTCAAGCCACTGGTGAAACTTGGCCCCTTCTTTGTGAAGTAATTCTTCACACAGGACTTAGGAGGAAGTAGACTTTCCCGAGGACCAGAGAGAGGACTGAGAGAGGGAAGGGCTTACCACAAAGAAATGCTAACAGCTTCATATAGAAATAGAATGCCAAGAAGCCTTCAGAGTCCTGAGCTGTCTGGGGCCAGAAGCTCAACACCCAGAAGACTAGAGTCTTGAGATGTCTCTGGTCACCCATCCTGGGGAGATTTGTTAGTACTTCGCCCACCTAGAGCTAGCCACATTTAACCCTCAAGCACCCATGCCCTCGACTCCCATCTCCGTCCCCTGGTTTCATGACCATGCTCCTCACTACCCAAAGCAACAAACAAATCTTAGATCTTATCTTGTGCCAAAGGGTTTTTTAAAAAAAAATTTTTAATTTTAAAGATGTGGGGTACAATTCAGGATCAGGTACACAAATGTTCATTATGCAGGTACCCTTGTTGATGAGGTGTGCCCCCCCTCCCCTGGCAGTTTCCCAGTATTGCCAATCCCACCCTCCCCTCTTCCCCTGGAAGATTCCTACTCCTGCCAATCCTTTTCTTAGAGTGTTACGATAATTTTTCAAGGTCCATTTATGAATGAGAACATGCAGTACTCAGTTCTTTGCTTCTTTGATAGATCACTCAGTATTATAGACTCTAAGTCCACCCAAGTTTTGGGGAAGTTCATAATTTTGTCTTTCTTGATGGCTGTGTAATATTCCATCATGTATATGTACCACACTTTCTTAATCCGGTCCTCTTTTGGCGGGCAGCTCAGTTAGTTCCATGTTTTTGCTATTGTGAATAATGCAGCAATAAACATGTGTATGCAAGTATCTTTTCATAGAGTGATTTGAGTTCCTCTGAGTATATTACCAGTAGGGGGATTGTGGGGTCATATGGAAGGTTGATTTTTAGATCTTTTAGGAATCACCAAACTGTTTTCCACAGAGGTTGCATTAGTTTACACTCTCACCAAGAGTGTGGAAGTGCTCCCTTTTCCCCACATCCTCTCCAGCATCTGTTATTTTTTGAGTTATTGATGATGGCCATACTAATTGGAGTTAGGTGGTATCTCAGTGTGGTTTTAATTTGCATTTCTATTATGACTAGTGAGGCTGAGCATTTTTTCTTTTTAAATAATTTTTTTTTTTTTTTTTTTT
>CAUYQG010125361.1:0-25931 GCA_963574415.1 Tarsius wallacei | reverse complement strand
TAGTATTACAATAGATGTTCAAGGTCCACTTATGAGTGAGAACATGTGATACTCAGATCTTTGTTGCTGTGAAAGATCACTCGGTATTATAGACTCTAGTTCCATCCAGGTTGCTGCGAAATTCATGATTTTGTTCTTTTTTATGGCTATGTAGTATTCCATCGTGTATATGTACCACATTTTTAAAATCCAGTCCTCTTTTGATGGACAGCATGGTTGGTTCCTAGTTCTTGCTATTGTGAACAATGCTGTGATAAACATACGTGTGCAGGTATCTTTTTTATAGAGTGATTTGTGTTCTTCAGGGTATATTCCCAGTAGGGAGATTGAGGGGTCATATGGGAGTCATTTATTTCTGAGCAATAAGAATATAATCAACCCCCAAAAAGTAATGTCACTTAGATATATAAATTAATGCAACCTGATTGGAGATCTATTATTTTTATCTTCTTAGCTGTGGTCCTTTGCATTTGTTCTCTGAGAACTAACTCATAATTACTAATAGAAACAAATGAATTGTCACAGTGCAGGTGGAAAAGGCCTCTGACTTTCCCCGTCCCACAAAAGGCAGATGGCAAAATGATGCCCAGATGAGGTGAGAAGAAGACAAACAGATGAAGCCTTCAGGCCATATAACACACAATATAAGACAAGTTTCCAAATTACTCTATCATAGTCTATCCCTTGGTTACATAAAAACAGCAAGGTGTATATTATCACTCAATCTTCAAGGGAGAAACAAATAGATTATTTACCCTGAACCTATATTATTTACTTTGAAGTTTTATAGCTAAAGGAATGCATAACTATGTAATAAAAATGTAATGTTTACATTATGGCACATATAATAAATACAAATAGCATGTATTGTCCCTCAGCATTTCAGTTTTGTTAGCTATGAACAAATAAAAAATCCATCTAATATCTGTCCTTTAAACTAAGAAAAGACACAATCCTAGAAGCATTACAATATTGATATATCAGGAAAATATGGATAAACATTTGAATCTTATCACCATTATTCTTATTACCATTATTCTTTTATGAATTATCTCAATCGTTGATTAGCTAAAACCAACTCCATGTGCATGAAATCTAGGCTATTATGTATGCATTTTGGACACAGAAACTTGCAAGATATTGTGAATCCTTGTCTCATTCCAGAAGCTATTTAGCCTTAAGGGATAAAAGAAAACCTTCTTTATAGCAGCATGAGTGATTCAAGGCACCTAAATAATCATGAACAGGACAAAGTGTATCTTATGGGAATCCTTCACCTACCACAGGGCCTCCTGGTCAACCAAGGCCTCCCTTACTGCCCTGCTTAATAGTTTTACTTCCCAGATAGAACTGTTCTAGATTCAAAACATGCCCATGCAAGTTCTAATTTTGAGGTATAATAAATAAATAAAAAATGAAATAAGATTATTCTAAATATTGGCATGTGTTACAAGTTAACAGTTTAAAGGCAACCACCAGCTGCTAAATTAAAGGCCCTGCAGGCTATCCCAATAGGGCTGTCCCTAGTTAAGATGTAATGTCCCACTAAAGCCAAACTTTTCCTTGTCTTAGAGAAATATCAGCCTAGAGATCAGAGTCCCATAGTCTCAGGTAAAGATGATTTATCTGATTAGAATTTCAAGCAACAGCCAGGAGGTTTAGAAAAAAAAAGAATTAGGACCTTGTTGAAATGTTACCTCACAGGCAGCTACATATCTATTCTCTGATTAAATACAGAGCTAAATGAAATCCCTCTAGTTTTTGTAACAAAAAACCCCACAAATTTTAAAAAGAATATAAGTTGGATTCTAGTCTTAGAAATAACTGCTCTTTCAGCCATTATGTCAAAAATATTTAATAATGTCTACTATGTTTCTAGTTCCGGGCTAGGGGAGTAGATGATTAAAAGAAACAGATTCCGCCCTTCCCTTGTGGAGTTTATAATTCAAATGGGAGAGATGCACATAATTAAGTGATCACACAACTGCTACATGACATTGCAGTTTCAGTAAGTGCTATCAAGGGGCAGGACAAGCACCATAGCAGAACACAAGAAAGGAAATTGACATTGTCAAGGAGATTGGGAAGTACTTTGAGGACGTGGTAGTTGGGCTCGGATATGAAGAATGAGTAGCAATCATCTAGAGAAAGATGATAGGAAGATGTGTTCTAGGCAACAAGGATTGCATATACAAAGGCCCTGAAGTGGGAACCATTGCAGAAAGTGCACAAAAATGATAGTATGGAATGGTTAGAGCATGGATATTATGAAGCTTAATGAGATCAGAAGCTGGAAACACAGGTAGGGTGCTACAGCAGAGATACTAGGCAGAGCTCTAAGTCATTGCTAAGATTATTGTCTTTGGTCATAGAAGGCAAGGGGATGTCTTTAAAAAATTAAAACTGAGTGTTATGATCTGTTCAAATTTGCATTTCAAAATATCACTCTGGCTTCACTAATAGCTCTTCTCTGTTTCAAACAACTGCTGACACATTTTTTTGAAAAGAAAAATCAGAACATAATGGACATAGAGACTACACATTTTTTGTACTAATTGCCAGAATCCCCTAGTAAATTAATCATTTCCAAAATGTATGCTACTAAGAGTATCTGGTGAAGAATTCTCAAGAGCAAAAAGATAAATGAATTTATTCTAATTGGGCCACCAATCACAGCCTCTCTGAGTAGTTTACATTCTGGTTGAATATAAGTTAATAGGCATTACAAGAACATGAAACTCTATTTATTTTTAACTTAGCACAGCAGAAAAAAGACTATTTTTATTCTGCTCTCACTTACTTGTTAGAACATCAATTAAGTTCCCTTTACACTCCAGAATGCAGTATCAAAAAGACTGGAAAGATGATCACTTCCCATGGAGGGCTTTAAGTCTTCACTGGGGCCCTGCTGTGTTTAATGGAGACCCAGTGCCGTCCAGAGGATGGCTTTTTTGTTCCCATATTAACTTTCAGATCGCCCATCTGCCAGTGAAAAAAAATGGAATTCTCACCTATAAATTCAGGTCTTCTGGAATCCATACAAATATGCAATTAGCAAACAGAAAAGATTTTTTTTTACCCTATCACCTTACTGACATAGTGGACAGAATTTTATAAACCTCTATCAAATGTATTTCTAACTAGTAGGCCCACTTTGAACAGCTCCAGCAATGGAGACTTTCTTCCTCAACTAGCAGCATATTTCCTGTGGGCAGATTTTATAATGATGGATCTAGTTTGTTTCATTATAACTTTCATTTATTACCCTTCTTTTTTGTCTTCCAGTATCTGATATGGCAGTCTTTTAGAAAATAATATTTGTCATAACCAATACTCATGAGCACAATGGGTGTCCCTTTCAAAGAAGCATCCTAGGTCCCTCTATGGTGCCTCCTACCACATGCTTACTTTATACTGTCCTGTTCCCTCTGGAAGACTAGTGCTCAAAACTAGACTCAAGAATCTGTGACATCAATGTGAGAATTAGAGATTACATACTCTGTTCTCTGCCTCTTCTTTGAATTTGAAATCTACTCGGAGACTGATCACTCCCTTTGCTAAATAATACCCAATGGCAGAGTCAGGGAATTTCCAACAGGAAGATCAGGTTGCCTTTGATGGCTTACCTCTTTAAATCCTCCCTTTTTCATATGCTTCTGGTCCATTAAACCTTCTTTTGCTGCAACCTATCTCCACAGAAACCTGAAGTTCTCAGAAAATGGGCTAGCATGGACTTAATTAGAAAAATTAATCTCAGGCTTAGCGGGCAATGTTTTTCTTTCAGCATCAGCCACAGAGCTGAGCACACATTAGATACTTTACAATTGCCTTAAGTAAATTTCTTAACTCATCTAAAAAGCGCATGTACCCCAAAAGCACTTAAAGGATGGCTAAATAGACCGTATTCCATATTTAGAAATACCGAGTTCTGAACTGCCTCTATTTAGGACAATATCACTCAAAGTGTGGTTTCCGAACTGACATATCAGTGGCATCTGGGGAATCGTAAAAATGAAATCCAGAACTCCTAAATCAGACGCTTGAAGGATAGTGCACAGAATTTTCTCCAGAAAAATTTTATGCAGGATACAATTTGAGAAGCTTGCTTCTCAACCACAGTCTAATCTCATTCTCTATCTTGTCCATGGAGCTCTGGCTTCTTCTTGACTTGGCATCAAATGTGGTAACCTGAAAGAGGTATGTATTATCTCTAGCATTGTAAGTCCCCAGTATTCACTGTCTTCAATTATCTGATTTGTTAGCCTTATCTTCTACTTTCTTCTAAATAATTTTTTCTGGATTGCTACTTGTGAACACATCCCACAATTAATTGCCTTCACACTTATGTATACAGCAACACTCAACCTAGAATGCCAATTGTGTTCCTCTGTATCTGTCAGGAATATAGTCATCTTTCCAAATAAAACCCCAAAACCCATCTCCTCCTTATAACTTTCCTAGGAACAAATTCCTTATTTTTCTACATGCTTATATCCTATCATTCACAACTCTCTTGTGATCACTAACACATTCTGCCATGTGTAAAAATTAAGTGTTCCTAGAAAACAGAGGCTGAGGCAAAATTTCACATGCTAATAATTAATGAGAGAGTATAATCACACAGAAGCAGAAGTAAGGAGAAAAGGAAAAAAGCCATGGGGATGCAAAAAGAAATTAAATTCGAGAGGGTAAATTCCTGACATGAATACTGGATGGCATCAAGAGTCACTAGTTCATTGTTCTTGAGGAATTATTCTCAAGAGGCCATATGAATGATTCTCTCAGGACACTGTCCAGAGTGAAGAAGAGAGAATAATTATCTGCTGGTTTCTGCCTTCCATTGGTCAAAAGTTTATGTCTCTTTGCAATTGTGTTTGAGTCATCTTCATTGCATGGCAGTTGTGAGATGACTGCATATCCTGGTGCTGGGTGACCAATCTGATTCCACCAAAGTTGGGGTGATCCATCAATTCTTGCAATGCTAGCTTTGGTGTGCCTCCAGTGAATACCTTGATATATTTATAGAATTTTATTTTTCAAGTGTATTATTAATAATAATAGCAACAGTTCTCATTTAGCATATCAACTGGCA
The DNA here is from genome assembly GCA_963574415.1 of Tarsius wallacei. Taxonomy (NCBI): domain Eukaryota; kingdom Metazoa; phylum Chordata; class Mammalia; order Primates; family Tarsiidae; genus Tarsius; species Tarsius wallacei. Next base: position 20,839 of record CAUYQG010125361.1, on the reverse strand, counting down.
ATGTCGCCTAGGTTTAGTGACAAAATGGCAAATTATTTCATATTACATTTGGTTAAGGAATATAACGTAAGAAATACGAGTAAAGTTGAATTTTTTGATTGATAATATTTAATTTAAAATAAATTACATCATCTTTATTTAGGTTAAATAATTCATAATTATTTTTCTGACATCCGACATTTAGATTCAAAATAACCAAGTTTGCATTATATTATGTCATAATTGTTTTGTGCTAGAAACATCTATAAATATTTACACAGGTATTTCTAAGTCAATGAATGTTATGAACACAAGACTGCAAATTGATTATTTCTACATCTTTCTAACAAAATGCAAATTCTATTAATCTATTATCCTTAGTTTTGAAATGTAAACTTCCTTGGACAAATATTCTTTCAAAGCTTTGAAATTCTTAGATTATGAATACCTACCTTTCTTAAAGGTAGTTCCCTTGTTTTTCCTTCAAAACTTGCCTTGGAATTCAACTTATTATTCAGTTCACAGATGATTCCTGTGATTTATAGCTCAGTAACACAAATATTCCTAGAGGCACTGCTCACATGGATGCACAATTTAAATTCTAACCTCATGTTCTTTTCGGGTGCTATGTTTTATTTTAGAAGATTAGGAAAAGGAACAGTTCCATACAAATATTTCAATAACTATATCTCTTTAAGAACCACACATTTTCTGCATATAGGGATTTCTTTTTCTCCCCTCTTTCACAGACCCCTCCCACCATGATATCTACCCTTCACCCCTTCCCCACTCCAATCAGCTCATCCAATTATATTAAAATATAAATAACTGTCTCCAGTCAGAAAAAGGCAGGTTCCTGCTCCCCTGCAAAGGGCAGCATTCTAACTCTACTCATCTGCACTCTCAGGCCACCAAGAATTCCATCGCCTTCAGCATCATGCACAGGACACGATCATGGTGACAGGGCACATCTGACACGTGAGAATTTTAACATAACACACACACACACAAATTAAACTATTCTGCCTTTATATCCTTGTCTCTTTTACTTTATGTATTTAGTATCACAGTTCTACCATTTTTATGTCAACATTTATACCACATGTTGCAAAATAAGCACCCAGAGTATGGATGTGTCATATACTTTTCTTTACAAACTGGAATATTTAATAAGCATGTCCTCAGCAGCCCCTGTATTGAGCAGTTGTTAAATGGAATAAGTTTTTTCATGATTGTTTCAGTTTCTTTAAATCCTTGAGGGAATTTTTTCTTATTGCAAAAATATATATACTCTACATGGAATAAAGCTACTTTAAGATATATCTTCTTATACTATTCACATGATGATAAGCTTATTTAACAGATCAGCTTATACTGATTTGCTAGAGTACTGAAAGACATTTTCCTGTGTTTAGTAACTATTTTAATATATAGTAAGAAAGCTGGTATCCGGAACTGCATCCTCTAATATTAAAGCATTGTCATAGGCAGTACGAGGAGACTGGTTCTCTTCAGCTCCAAACACTTTTACTTTAGAAGAGGTGCTTGTGCTCTGAAGGAATCATCCTTTCAGCATTGCCTCCCACTTCTATTCCCCACAACATCAATGTCAAGTTCAGATTCTGTTTGTAATTTTTCTATAGCCTTTTATGTGATATTCAGGAGAAAGACAAAAATTCATCTTGCAAAACGTGTTTTATTTCAGGTGCTGGGTGAAAGTAAATTCTATCATCTTCACTACAAATATTTTCCAATAAATTTAAAATAGACAGCATTCTAACACTTCCCAATATATGTAACACACAAAAAAAGTATCAGGTATTTAGTGCCATAGCTGGAGGCCGTCACTATAGGAAATAATTTTAATTAAAAACAAATTACTTTAGTTCATCTAATATTCACAAATGTTTATAAAACGATTATTATGACCCAGGTGCTATGCTAGACATAAGAATTATAAAGTTTGAAGACTTAATCCTACTTTCAAGGAGATTAGGGTATAAGTAGGAAAAGGAAAAACGTAAAAAGCAAGTCAACAAATAAATTATAGTTCTATTTGACTGCAAGAGTGGAGCTATGTCCACAGGCCTTTGAGACAGCATGGAGGACAAACGTATAAGCCCACCTTGGAGTCCAAGTCCTAGGAAAGAACAAGGGATTATAACTTTCAGGAGGTCTTCAAGTGGACTGGTCCATGCAGAGGTCAGAAAGAAGATTCCAGGCAAATGGAACAGCACGTGTAAAAGTAGGAGGAAGTAAGATGTGTTTAAGCAACCAAAACTAGCTCAACTTTGCTGAATTATAAAGTACAATTATGAAGTATGGTGTGCATCACATGGTGGTGTACATCAAGGATGGAAAGTATGTAAATGGCACGAAGTCAGGAAGAGCCTTACACGTCCAAGGATTGTTCCCAGAAACATGAGCAGTTCTTGAGGAGCTGTGGACACAGAAATCGTGTCATCAGTTTCTGCAAGTGGGCATGTGTGCTTTAGAAATAGTTCCCTGGAAACAGGAGGAGGATGGACCGGAGATTTGCAGGATTGGCAGGACGATGAGCAAGGTGAGCCATGCAGAGGCTATTACAGTTGTCCAAGAGCAAGAGGATTGAGGTGTTTAGTAGACTGAATTGAAAGAGCTGATTGCATAGATGTTGGTCAAAATAAAAATGGTGGTTGTGAAATGACTCCTTGGTTGTTGTGGGACCCTGTTAAAGGGAAGAAACAGATCTAGCAGCACTGATGTATGTGTGGGAATAACTTTGTTATAGGATGTGGATACAATACGTTAGCATATCTTTTAAAAGGCATTTTTTCCCTACCATGTATAATATAGTTTGATAGGTTTTAAACTCCAAATTAAACACCCCACCCACTCCCATCCTAAGAGGAGTTTCCTCATTACTTCACTCTATTTTAATTAAAAATAAATTACTAATATTCATAAATGTTTATAAAAACCATTATTAAAATTGCTTTTTAAGCATAAACTATTCTGTTCTATGAGAGATTTACATATGTGTATATTGCTTTAATAAAAAACAAACAATAAACACTTGAATAAAAAAACAATTGTAGATAGAACACCCATTTGATACATTGATTGACTCTGTTTTTATCACTATTATTATTAAAATCTACATAAACATTTCAAACTATATGCCCAGCAATTCAGAACCATATGGGCATCTGGGTACTGTCACATTCTTATTTGTTCTGACTGCTGTTTCCCTAGAGTCTTTTTCTGTCAACCATTTTTTTTAATTACCAACACTGCCATCTTATCTCTAAACTCTAACCTTTTCAAATAATATGTCTTCAAATTCCTCTTTCCAAATTTTTCCTGATTCTTCTTTCTTGAGAATCAAATAATATTAGTCAAAGAAAGAAATATTTTCCCAACTTATAACATTTTAAGCTTTCAACTGCATGTGACATTAATGGGCATTTCTGTTCTTTATCTAAAGTATTAGGGGTTTCTTCCAGTTATGTCCCTGTCACTTTCATTTTTTGGTATGAGAATATTTCAGATGCATATCTTTCCTCCCTGCTCTTCTACCTCTTTATTCACAGAAAAATGTAGTGAAAGACTGAATTTAAATTTTTAATTCAAATTCATTCCCTGCCGAGTCTGATTTCTGTCCAAATGTTTATCCTACAAGGAACAATATTTAATATCTCAGACCCAAGTTTTCTGCTGTATTTAAAAGGGGATAATACGTATTCACAGAGTGTTGAGAGAATTAAAGGAAACACAACATATGAGGGAGCACTTAGCTGACTCACAAATGGTAAGCATGCCATATATGCTAGTTTTATTACAATGAGGGTTATAAATATTACTGAGCAGTTCAAGTCAAATAATTAGGAAACCTCCAGCTTGCCGCATTTTGGTATAGTCTGAACTGGTGCTCTTAAGAGAAAGCACTTTTTCATTTTCATTTTGAGATTAATATTGGTTTGAGTTTGCTCAAAATAAGTGACATATTATATTTCTTCAAATAGTGAAAACACTTGTAAAAACAAAACTGTAATAGGTTAATTTGAACCAGTTTCCTAATTCCCATGAGAATTTTTTATTATGTTTTCATTTCTCATAATCATATGGCCATAGAAAGAACAATCTGAGTATTAACCAAATTAATGGTACTCATAAAAATTGTTAATTTGATGATGTGCTGATTTTATTATTAATAGTTTTTAATAAAATACTCTCCAATGGATAGTAACACATTGCCTATAATTTTATGGTAATAATATAATGTTTCAGAAAACACACTGGCAGTTTACTTTTAAACCAAATCTACTGGTACCCTCTAAGTCAACAAAACAGTTTTATGGAATGTATATTTTATATATGTTTGGATGTGCAACAAAGAGTGCTGGTTCATTGCCTACAGCAAATGATATTAATAAATATCAAAGAAAAAAATGAACTACTTTTCTCATATTTTTATTTCACTTCTTATATAAAGGAAAATAGCCTTCATATCAAAAGGTAAAATAAGCATCAGGAAAAAGGAATGAAAGTTCTTAAAGACAAGAATAAAGATAAAAAGAAGAAAAACAAAGAAAAATAAAGAGAAGGAGAACAGGCTAATGGACTATAATGTAACCTCTTACCAGGTCAGATGGGATCATGGTAATTACTGAGGTCTCAAGGAGATTTACATATGAGATAGCTGAACTACTATTGCTATGAATATGTAAGGAAAATATAGAACAGGAAAATCATCATGTGTTTTAAAGAGGGACAAATATAATATACATTTTTACCATCAAGATGAAATAAACACAATTTTTTGTCTACAGAGCTTTATTTAAAAGATGGCTGTTGAGACAGGTGCGGTGGCTCAAACCTACAATCCCAGCACTTTGGGAGGCCGAGGTGAGAGGATTGTCTGAGCCCAGGGGTTCAAGACAAACCTAGGCAACTTGGTGAGACCTCATCTCTACAACATATCAAAAAATTAGCCAAGTCCTGCTACTTGGAAGGCTGAGGTAGAAGGATCGCAGAACCCAGCAGGTTTACGCCAGGGTGGCCGTGAGTGTGCCATTGCACTCCAGCCCGGGTGAAGGAGTGAGACTGGTCATTCAGGGAAATTCTATCAATATAGTTACATATAATCTCTAAATTTTAGCATGGAATTTTAAAAATATCTTCCTATAACCATATGAATAATAGAAAACATTACATTGCATGGAATAATGAAGTTTGAAATGCTTATGTAGATTTTAATAATAATAGTAATCAAAAAGTAGTCAATTTGTCAAATGGGAGGTCTGTCTACAATCTGTTTTATTTGAGTGTTTATTATTCAAGTTTTTTTAATCAAAGCAATATACACATATGTAAATCTCTCATAGTGCAGAATAGTTTATGCTTAAAAACAATAGTTCCCACTCTTTCTCTTTTCACCCCAATCACACTTCCCAGAAGCAATCATCTATAATTTCAGTGTTTACATGAATTAATTGCATCCATTTTCTCCAAATGATATTTTCATAGTACCATTTTTTTATATATTAACTTTAGACATTATTTATGGCTTATTATACTGTGGCTTTAAAGATTCAGCTTACTTAAAATTCTGCTTCATTCTCACATCTTCTCATTAAAGTTTTAACACTACTTTTCCTTTTTATAGCTTTAAAGAATATACTTCAAACCAGGGATTCACAAACTCTAGAACAAATCCAGCATGTTCTCTGTTTTTGTAAATAGAGTTTTGCTGAAACATGGCCACATCCATTTATGGTTATCTATGGTTCTTTTCATACTATAATGTCTAGCCTGAGGAGTTGCAACAGAAAACATGTTACTTACAAAGTCTAAAGTATTTAGTATATTTAGTATTTGGTTTTCTTTTTTTTTTTTTTCTTATAAAGATGTCAGGTACAATTCAGGGTTAGGTATACAAATGTTGATTATGCAGGTACCCTTGTTGAGGAGGTAAGCCCCTCCCTCCCCACTATTTGGTCTTCTAAAGAAAAAATGTTGCCAACCCCTGGCTTACACTTTTGTTTTTGTTGTTGTTATTTGTTTGTTTTCCCATCGTAAACAGTATGTACTCAGTCCCATTATTGCTCCATATCAATACCCACAATCAAACTTCTTCCACTCATCAGTTTGTATGAGCTATACTTTGACTTTTTTGAATATTTCCTTTTTTTATTATTTTAAAGATGTGGGGTACAATTCAGGGTTATCACACAAGTGGTCATCCTACAGGTAAGATTTGAGCCTCCCTTTGGTCCCCACTTCTGGTTTGGGATCAGGTACACTTATTGATATTTTGTGCCCCCACCCCCCACCCCGGCAGTGTCCCACTACCACAAATCCCTTTCTTGTAGTATTATGATAAATGTTCAGGCTCCACTTATGAATGAGTACAAGTAGTAATCAGATCTTTGCTCCTGTGATAGATCACTCAGCATGATAGTCTCTAATTCCATCCAAGTTGTTGTGAAGTTCATAATTTTGTTTTTCTTTATGGCTGCATAATATTCCATTTTGTAAATGTACCACATTTTCTTTATCCTGTCCACTTTCAATGGGAAACACGGTTGGTTCCATGGTTGAATTGTCAAGATTGCTAACATTTAAATTTTACTCTGTCACTAAAACAAACCTGCCTTAATTTATCTGCTTCCACATCATGTCATCTAGAAAGGAGAAACAAATAAACTTTAGAGAAGCCTGTAAAAAAATAGTGAACAAAATTAACTTAATCAGTGATAAGTCAAGTTCCCTTGCTATCTTGTGTTGAGATTGGCACTTCATCTCTGTGGTCTTACTCCCCAAACAAATATGCATAATCCTAACCTTACCACAAGAAAAACATCAGATAAATGTCCTCAAGTTGAAGGATGTTCTAACAAATATCACCAGTAATTCTCAAAAGACGTTAGGGAAAAATGAATGACATCTGAATAAAGTATGGAGTTTTGGTTAATGTACCAGTATTGACTGGAGGATGAGTTATGACAAATGTGTTTGATTAAATTAAGATGTTAGCAGTAGGGGAAACTAGATGCAGGGTATACAGGAACTCTGTACTACCTTTCTAACTTTTTTGTTAATCTAAATTCTAAAATAAAATATCTATTAGGGGAAAAAAATGGTAGAGCTTTTGCCTGACCCTCCTCTTGGAATATAGCCTTAGAAGCCCTGAGTCAACATGTAAGATGTCTAGGTAGTCCAAAGCCACTATGCCAGAAGGATCATTTGGACACACCGTGTAGAGGCAGAGAGATGCCTGAGGAGACCCAACTGTTCAGCCCAGATGTTTTGAGTCTTCCCAGACTTTAGATGTATAAGTGAGTGAACTTTTAAATGGCTTCAGCCCCAGTCTTTGACTGCCCTGCTGACACAAAGCAGAACAGAGAAGAGCTAAATCTTGCCCAGACTGCACCTTTGTAACTGAAATCAATGTTGCTGTTGTGTGAAGCTATTATTTCTTAAAATTTTACTTTTTACATTGACACATAAAAATTGCATATATTTACAGTGTACTACATCACGTTTTTATACATGTATACCTCGTGGAATGACAAAATCAAGCTGTTTAACTGTTTAACTTATCCAACAAAGCCACTTAATTTTGAAGTGATTTGCCAGGCAGCACTAGATAAAAGCCATACTTCGTCTTCCATGATTTTGCAGTGATACATCTAGAAAATATTTTTATATTATTAGTCATTTCAATATTTGTCAAGCTCTATTAGTTTGAGCACATCTCCTGTAGCTCTAGAAATATTGTTGTATTTTAAAAAAATAATTGTATCTCTATTCTCCTTTGTGTTCCCTTCACAGAACATGAGTTCAATGCTGAGTGCCTCAAATGGGTACTGAATGATTATTATCTTTTCTTTCATAGTTCTTACAAATTATGTGTTTTAATATATATTTGAGAAATTCCTTTGACTTTATCATCTAATAATTTTTTCTGTTAATTATTTTATCAAGAATAGTTTAAATTTCAAATAATTATTTCTTTTCATTTAAACTTTAATTTGACAAATCATGGTATTCCTTAATTTTAGGAATTATATATATGTAAAAATGTATGATTTATATATATGAAGACACACAAAAATCTTTCTAAGGGTAAGTTGTCCTACTGTTTCTCGCATTATCTTTGTTTCCTTTCGTATTTCAAAATGATGTAATAAAATGGCTGATTGAAAACATTCCACTAAAAAATGGATTTAATTGACTGGCAACTTTTGCCAAATGGTTAGCAGGGCTGGGTGACAGTCATTGTGCTTGGAATTCCATATGCACTAGAATACACTAGTTGTCCAATTTCTCTCCAGGCAGCTACATTTCTTCAGAGAGTAATTTTTCTCTATTTGTTTTGTTCTGTATATTTACTTGAGTAGTTAATGCTTGGCTTCCAGATAGGAGATGGAGGAGGATTATTGCACATATAAGAACTCAACAATTATTCTTTCCTTTTCAGATCCTACTCTCCCTCCAGTCATCTGAGGTCATTTCCCTTGCTGTTTGGGGCAGCTTAGTCCCCTCCTTGGCTGCAGGCCCCTCTGGGTTTCATCAGTTCATTTGTTTCTCATCTTTCAGAAATGTTTCAAACCTCCCTCTGCTGATGTCCCACTTTCTATTATGTTTGTGGTGGTAGGGTTATATCATTTTTATTCATTTAACATCACTGTAATGGGTATCAATGGATAGGAAATACAAGTGTTCACTCTTGAATTAGAAGTTGACAGCTTTATTATCGACCCAGGAAAAGATATTAATGAGATATAATTCAAATGCTCATAGTGCATGAAATTGAAAGGGAAAACTGAAGAATGAAAAGACAAATTCTAAAGGCTAAATTGATGGCTCGCTATTATTATTGTTATTGTTATTGCAATTGCTATCACCGGCAGCAGCAGCAGCATTCCAGGTAGTCTGCTAAAATTTTTACATATTTATTTCGTCCATTAGACAACCTGACTGCTTCTCATCATGTCCTCTGTTGCCATCTGAGTCTAAGTCACCATCATTTCTCACTGGATTACTCCAAATGTGTAGTAAGTGCTTCCATGTTTTCTCTATTCTCCAGTAAACACAAGGTTATCAGAGAAATCTTTTTTTTAAAATGTGATCATAAAATGCTCTAATCAGCTTGCTAAACCCTTGGAATAAAAGAAAAACCTGTAATGAGCTCTGAGCCATAGGGCTAGCTGCCACCTGCTTAGACCTTGATTTCATCTCCTGTTTCTCCTCTTCCTTATTCCCTGTGCTCCAGACACATTCACTTTGTTTTTAATCATACCAGTTTTGGTTTAATTCCTTGAACTGTTCAAGTTTGTCCCTAGAGTGCCCTTGACACACAAGGCATTTGTTCATCACATGTCTCAGACTCATCTCCCTCCCATGTCAGAGAGGTTTTCCTGATCTGAATCTAATTAGAACTTCCCTCCTGGTTAATTTGTGTGACTCTTGGTCATGTATATTCTTTTTAGCCCATACCTCCTTGGAAATTCTATGTTTATAAAGGGACCTGCATGGTTAGTATTATCTCCTCTGTTGAATGTAGGTTACATGAGGAAAGAGATCTTTATTTCCATTGGATAGAATCATGATCCTGACACCTAGGAGAAACTAAGTCATCACTATTTGAATGAGAGTTAATATATCCCTTTATGCAAACATAGAGTATACAGACTTGGAAAATTTAAGTAGCCTACTCAAGGTCACACAGATAGTAAGGGGAAAACCAGACACAATCCAGGTACTTAGTTAAAGGTCAGCAAACCTACACATAATTTTTTTTGAAAAAGCATAATGATTCAATAGAATATACATCTATTTCCAACTTGTTTGACCATCTAAGGCAATTATGGTTCTCCAAAAAGGTGACACTTCTCCAAATGGCAAATTCAAAGTCCATCAGTGAAACTGCCTTCTCATTGTTATATCTAGTGAACAGAAATGAAAAGAAAGCATGGAATATTTTGATGAGTCAAATCTGAAAGTGTTACACACAAGACTTTCACTCACATTCCACTAGCTAGAACTCAGTGATACAATCTATATATCTATATGCAACTTCAGGAAAGCTTGGGTGGTATGGTACTGTGGGTTAAATTGTGCCTTGCAAAAGAGGTATGGTGAAGTACTAGTCTCCATTAACTCAGAAGGTGACCTCATTTGAAAATAGGGCTATTGTTGTCATTAGTTAGGTTAGGGTGAAGTCACATAGGAGTAGGGTCAGTCCCTGGTCCAGGATGACTAACGTCCGTATAAGAAGATGTCCTTGAGATGCACAAGGAAGATATCACACAGCAAAGGAGGTAGAGACTGGAGTGATGCACCTACAAGGAAAGGTGTGCCAAAGACTGCTGACGACCACCAGAAGTGGAGAGCAGATTCTCCCTCACAGCCAGATTCTCACTCACAGCCAGATCCTCCCTCACAGCCAGATTCTGGTGACCACCAAAAATTGGGAGAGAGACAGAGAACAGATTCTCCCTCACAGATAGTTTCTCCCTTGCAGCCAGATTCTCCCACATAGCCAGATTCTCCCTCATAGACAGTTTATGGCAACTACCAGAAGCTGGGAGAAAGGAAGGGAACATATTCTCCTTCACAGCTCTCAGAGCAAGCCAGGCCTGTCAACAGGTTAGACATCTGAAATCAGAAGTGTGAGGGAATCTACTTCTGATGTTCTCAATCACCCAGTCTCGTTCTTTGTACAGAAGCCTGAGGAACCTAATACATGGGACCTCCCTGTGTGTCCATGATGAACAGGCAATGGATTTTGTTAACTACTGCAGTCTCTGCCACATTTCCTCACACTGCTCAACAAGATGAATTTTAAGAAATAAAAACTGATTTGATTTCAAAGTCGGCAAGAGCATAGAGTCAGAGAAAAGCATGAGCTTTCAGCAGGGGAAACCAACGGACACCTGTACTTTCTGGGAGTTGAGTGTGAGTACATGATATCAGAGGGATGAGATGACACAAAGACAACAGAGTGGCAAGGAAATGCTTTACTTTTCTCTAAGGCAATCACCAGAAATATTGTGCTCAGGTCTGGAAACTTTACAATAAGAGAATCATGGTTTCAAAACCTTTACAGATGAAACTATCTGGGGTGAGGAGGGAACCGAAAACCTTTCCCTATTAGGACAGGCTAAAGGCAGTGGCAATATTTTGCCCAGAAGAGAAGCCATTCAGTGAGTGATAGTTGATTTTTCCAAGAGAAATAGAGATGATCCTTGTTTTTTTAAATTTTTTACTGTTATAAAGATGTGGGGTACAATTCAGAGTTAGGTATGCAAACGTTGATTATGCAGGTACACTTGTTGATGAGGTTTGTCACTCCGTCCCCTAGCAGTTTCCTCCACTGCCAATCCCTGCCCCCCATCCCCTGACAGTTTCCCACTACTGCCAATCTCTTTCTTATAGTGTTATAATTGTTTTAAGTTCCGCTTATAAGTGAGAACATATGGTACTCTGTTCTTTGCTTCTGTGATGGATCACTGAGTATTGATCCATGTTTTAAATGGGCCCAAAAGGTGAAGCTGGAGCTAATTCATTGCAATTAGATAGATGAAATTTTATCCAAGGTAAGAAAACACTTTGGAGCAAATTTCTCCAAAGGTGGGCTATGTTAGCATCCCAAGCAAGTGAACTTCAGTACTAGGGAAATGTTTGAGAAAAGGCTGGAAAAGGAGAGGTACATCCCAGTGAGAAGCCAATACTGACTGGCAAGGTGTATTGATCAACACTATGGAGACTCCCACAGTAACTAATTTATTTTGGTAAGATTTTAGTGGAGTTTCTTAGGTTCACAGTTTCCTAGGTCACGGCATATGTGAATGAAGGCCAAATTCTAGGATACAATATGGAGGAGTAAGAGAAACTCAGAATTTGGAGTCCTACAAACTTGACCTTAAATCCAACTTTTTGGTGTTTACTATGTGTAGGTCAGCAGGTGCAAACCACTCTGAGCCTCAGTTTCTAATCTGTGAAATGGAGCTAAAGGTAAATACTCTATATCCTCTAGCCTGCTGTGTCAGTCAGGTTAGACAAACATAAGTACTTGATTTTTTAAATAATATTAAACAGGCATCAGGTAGGAATAATTACATGCCTAGTTTTGAAGGGTTGTGTGTGTGTGTGTGTGTGTACGTGTGTGTGTGTGTGTGTGTGTGGTTGTTTTTTAGTAAGTCTGCGTGTGTGTGTGTGTGTGTGTGTGTGTGTGTGGTTGTTTTTTAGTAAGTCTGCTGCCATAATTGAATTGTTCATTTCTGTATTTTCCTTAGAGTAGATATTCATTGCTCTTGTAGCTTATCAGAAAGAAAACAGAGTTTCAACAAATAAACCAAATTTTACAACAGCCATGGGCTGTCTACTGGTTTATACTCTGCATCAATCTTCTGCAGAATATTTTCAAAATTTCAATAGAATAACTTTTCCATAAAAGAAAAGAGAAATAAGTGGTCAGTTGTTAAGTCAATAATCCAAAGGATTGGAAGGCTAAAAATTGTTAAAGTGGCACAATTAAACCGATTTAGGTAGAACATGCCAATAAAATGCATCCTTATTTAATGCCCATTCAAGGGAATATAGAAGAAACTCAAAATGTTTTCATATAGTGTCATCATCGCTCTAAACTTCCACATTCCTTAGACTTAGCTGGTTAAACTCATCTTCCCCTTTTCTTGATTTTTGCAAAGTTCCAGGACACAAGCTCCTCTTTTATTGGGGCAGTGTGTGATGTATTCATCCCTGATGATATGAGAGAAACTGCCTTTGGGATTGCAGAGAAACAGACTTAATCTTGTTTATACATATACAGAGAGTACCTTCTGCAGTTGAACTTTCATTATAGTGCTTTCTAGTTAAATCAGGGGAGCAGAATCATTTACTGGGACCATAATTGTGGCTTGAGGCCATGTGCTTACATTACAACACTACATTTCCCCATTTTCATCTTATTAAGTTGATACAAGTACAAGGAGTTGATTTTAATGACAAGAATTAGTGACTGTTTGGGATATTTTATAGTAAGTAGTATATTCCCTATTTAACAACTAGGCAAATGATGATAACTGGTCCAGATCCAGCCAGAAAAATAGAAATCATTTAAGCCTGAGAGAATTTAATGGAGCAAATTGGTGATAAAATAACTAATAATTTTGATTGTGGTGAGGCAACTCAGAGATTAGCAATAACAAGAAGCCTCTGACTCCAGTTCTAGGCTGGAAAGAAGAAGAGATTTTACTGAAGTCCAAGGAGGTGGAGTTACCCAGTGGCAGCTGGAATTGTGATCATCTTTTTTATTCCCCGGAGAAGCTGGAGGCACAGGAAGACACACCTGCTAGAGACGCTTCTAAAGGGAGGAAGGTAGAGAAAGAAATTCCCTGGCCTCTTCTTTTGTCCCATCCTCCAGTCCGCTACCAGTAACTTCTGCTGGGCAAACACAAGCAAAGTGAGTTACTTACAGAGGCTGGGAAATGCAGCATGCAGGACTCAGTCCCTGTGACACGAAGTCCGGAAGAAGAATGTAGGACGTGGGTCTGTAGCAAAGTGAGCCCCGGGGACTCCCAGATGTTCCCACGTGGATCCAACGTTCAAATTTAATTACTCATCCATGCTGAACTGAACAGGCCCACAGAGTGTATTTTTGAGAACTTTATTAAATGAGATCTAAAAACTGAACTCTTGGAAGAAAAATATAACATTTTACCTTTATCATGACAAAGAATATCCAAGGCAAGCAAAACTATTACCTTCATGAACTCATTTATCTTTGCCTGGGTCCTTAGGATAATGTATTTATGTCAACTAATGTTGAGTCAGGTGTTCAAAACCTGATATTTATAGAGTTCCTGAGCAGCAGTGACCTTGATTTTTGCCAGTTAGTAGTTTCCAGGTTTCTCCATGGATGCTCTTGTGAAGTGTATATCCTTTGCCACAGAAGGCACTTGGATAGAGCAGCCTAAATTCATCACAACTTTGTGGAAAACATCATAGCATATTCCCAAAGCACATGACATTTTCATATCCAATGACAAAACAAACTTAGAATTTTGCTAGACTGGAACCACTGTGACCACTAGAGAGAAATTGAAAAGAAAACTCCTTATAGATGTTATTATATATTGCTGCTCAATTTCGAAGTTTCTTGATGAAAATATGTGGATGTTCTGCCTCCATCATGACAAATATACAGATGTTTGGGAATAACCAGAAGTTTTTTAAAAATTTTTTCTTACTTTAATCACTTTTGGACTGATACCAACAGTAGCTAGCATATGGGAATTGCAGCTTGGATGACAATATGTAGCTAAGGGCAAATACAACTGTTGGGGAGTTTTTCTCATAATTTTCAAAGATTTTTTCACTTATGGACTATACTATAGTTAAACAGATAATTTCTGGAGACTATAAGAATAAGTTTCAATGCTGTCGCAATTAACCTTGAAGGAACAACATTACAAAGCCCGTCCCTTGACACTAAAGCCTTGGTCTTCCATTTATTCGACCCTGGACACCTGGGAGAATCTGCTTTTCACATTTCTTTAGTTGACAAATGCATTTTAGCTTTATGAATATTATTTATTCCTCAATAAGTTCTGTGCTAAGCATTTTACATGGATATCTGCTTTAATCTTCAAAATGATCTTCCAGTATAAGTGCTCTTTGTTTATTCATCCCAATTATTTACCCAGTGTTTATTGAGTGTCTACTCTGTGCTAAGTGTGCAATACTGATATTATCCCCGTTTTACAGAAAGAAGATATATCTTGAAAAATTTTTCCCATTTTAAAGAAGAGAACACTTTAGGACGTTTAGGACAGTTGTCTGAGATCACAAAATCTAATTGTAATTCTAATTCTAAAATAGGAAATGTAATTCTAATTCTAAAATAGGAAATATGAGTTAACCGAAAACAGTCTTAACTTGTATATGATTCTTGGTCTCCTGTCTTTATGTTCTTTGTTTTCCCTTTCTCAAGAAATGCCTTAATTACTTTATTCACAATGGGATGCAACTATGTGATAGCATCAATCTGTAGTGGAGGGTGGGTATTAACTGCTTCTTTCTTGCCTGGCAGATGTTCTTATTCCTTGTCCCTGGTTATAGACCCATTGTCCTTTGGTCACTTGGAGTAGACGCAAGACCTATGGCATGGCTAGCCAATATGGCAATCATGGGAAGCCATATTCCAGGCCGCAGTTATTGGTTCATGCAGAGTACATGTGCACAAATCAATAGGTTAGATTAATCTATATATTAATCTCCAGGATATAATAAGAAAAAGAATCTCTTTCATGGCGATTAATAGCGTGAGGTAGCTGGACACAGGAAACATCTGTTTGCAGAAGAGAATATGACATACATGTAAAAAGAATGAAAGATAAATGGATAGAGAGAAGGGGGGAAGAAAGAGCAAAAGATAAAATCTCCTGACAACACTGAATCTCCAGTTCTAACAGTTCTTCCTTTTTTTTTTTTTTGTCTTCTTTCACTTTTTGAATTCCTAAAGAATCTATGAGACAAAAAAATGTATTTTGTTACTGTTGTTTTTGGAAATTTTAGTTGGACCTTTGATAATGCAAGGAATTGTGAAATGAAATAATATTTATTTCAAGAGATGTAAAACCTTTAGCACATAAGTCTCCAACATGGGGTGCCAAAAAGTCTGCCGAAAGGCAGGCCTCTGTGCAGGAGGGCTTTCTCTCACCGCCTGTGCTTGCTAGCTTTCACTCCCTATTAAACCATATATTAATCTCATTGCTCAGGGCTTACTTACTTCATTGAATTTAGTCAGTTGGATTCTGGGCTGTGTTATTTGGCTGACACAATATATTGAACTGGAATCCTGGTAGGTGGGATGGGGACTTGCTTATTTGTTCACTGTTCCTGCCACTATTATTTTTTAACACCTTGTCTGCATGGCTTCTTTCCAGCCCCAAAGGCATTTAGGTTTGTAATTTTTGTATTGGAAAATTCCTTGTCATCCTGTTTCTCCTTCAAAACATACCCATTTTACTCGCTAGTGCATCAAGACTTGATGCTGCTTTCCAAGGTAAAACATTTTTTTCTGTTGAATTAATTAATCTAACTATGTCAATTAAAATTTCATCATAAAAATCAGCAAAACGACTACCCAGAAGTTACACATACTTTTTTTTCAATTGATATTGTTTTTATAATTGTCAGGCATGCAGTTGATAAAGTTAAATAGCATACCACTGATGCTATGGATTGTAATCCCAGGGTTAAATAATTTTCCTCATAGATCAAATTTATTTGACAACCAGTATACTAGGTGGTTTTAAAACTAATTGAATATTGGAAATATAAATCCTAAAAGTCAATAGTGAGGGCAATCCCTTGGGGTCTTCTCCCACTGTGGGAGCTTTTCTGTCCTCTCGATACATCCTGCTTTCTCATTTAAAAAAAAAATTCAATAGTGGGATAATGTGTGAGATATGAATGTTGATCAGTAGATACTCATTTAGCTACCTCTTCTCTAGTGGAGACATGAAATGAGAGAGAGTTGACTCTTTTAGTTAAACAAGACGGTGTTCAGGTACTTCAAGAAGATAGAATGGAAATGGGCACTTGGACTTATCTCTATTCAGAGGAAAGCAATAGAAAAAACCTAGGAAAACAGCAGGTTAAGATATTGGCAAGAGTGTAACTGAAACTCTATAAGCCATGATGGATCCTGAACTGGATTATGAGTGAAGTTAGGTAAAACTAAACTTAATTGGTTTAGAAAAGTGGGATCACATGGATAAAGAGATGGACTAAGGAATGATAGGTGGTTGGTTGAATGGATAGACGGGTAGATGGATAGAGTAATTAATCACCTAGAACAAAGTGAGGCATTTGTCAGTTAACATTGTATGTGACATTTTTAAAAACTGCAAAAAAAAAAAACATGAGATTTTTGTAGCAAAAGTTTGAGAGAAGTCTAAGAATATTCTATATTCCTGACTCTAAGGATTTCTTTCCGTCGATGTCCTAAATATTTAATATACATGCTTAGCTAAGACTATTTCTATCACCTACTGTAGAAAATAAGGCCTTGGGAAATTGTACT
The DNA here is from genome assembly GCA_963574415.1 of Tarsius wallacei. Lineage (NCBI taxonomy): Eukaryota > Metazoa > Chordata > Mammalia > Primates > Tarsiidae > Tarsius > Tarsius wallacei. Next base: position 3,780 of record CAUYQG010125361.1, on the reverse strand, counting down.
GAACACTTTACCATGCCAAATGGTTAGGTGTGGCATTTTCATTATGAGACTTAATTTCAGTTCACCTGTTTCTAGTCAATTTTAAACAGGAACATTTCTTAGATGTGGTAAACTTAGTGTAACATCTTCTAACTTTAAATACCATTTTCCCATTTTAGATGGACACAAAGCTGACAATGATGGAATCTGAATGGGCTGACTTTTTTAAAAAATGAGACTACCTACTTTATTTATTTATGCAACTGACATCTGTTAAACTTATAATTTGCTGGATACCGTGGTAGGTATTGGGAATAGAGATTTTAACAGGAGATTGCCTCTACTCCTTAGAGTCCAGGAGACAGGTCAAACATATAAATTGTGTAAGGACATAGCTACGAGCAGAGTGCACTGGGATTGCAAAAGTGGGAAAATCTGACTGCCTAGTGAATTAGGGAAGTTTCACAAAGTAGGCAATTTGTGCTGAGTCATGATGTCAACAAGGGATAATGTGTGAGATGTGAGTGTTGATCAGAAGATACTCATTTAGCTACCTCTTCTCCTTTGGGTAGAACATGTTTTTCTGTTACATTGATGTTGGACTTGACCTTGTGTTCTGCTTTATTTAGCCTACGGAAGTGAGCAGTCATGACGCAAGCAGAGTCTTTCAATGTGCTAGTGTGGTTTAGTGTGGCCCCTTGCATTCAGTCATCTGCTAGAAAGAGAATATACTCTGAATAGCTGCTGGTCCGAGAAGAATGAAGAAACACATGGGGCTGACCTAATTCCAGCCTACATCCTGGAGCCAAGCCCAGCAGATCCCAGCTGAGCCAGGCCTGAAACAGAGCACAATGCCTAAGTGAGAAACAAAAACGTGAGTCTCTTTAAGATACCACACAGGGCTATAAGGCAGCTTGCTGTGCCTTATTTTGACACATAACTAAATAATACAAGGGAAAGCCTTGCTTGGTAGGGACAGGAATACCATGCGAAAGAATATGACGATCACTTTGCTATCATTACACTTCGGTGACTAGGAGAGAAAAAGGTAGGTTCTGAAAGACACCGTTTGAGGACCAATTATGAAACTAAAGAGTTGGACTAACTTTCACAGGTGATAGGATGACATCAAAGTATTTTTTTTTTCACAGAAAGAATAACATAATCTTACTCTACAGAGTTAATCCTGCAACTTTATATCACAGGATATCTACCAGCAAACTCATTAATTCAATAAATATTAACAAACATCAACCATGTGCCAGATATTTGGGATATATTAGTAAACAAAGATAAGATCTCTACTCCTACTTCTTAGAGAAGGGAAATAGATAATAAACATTAAACATATTAAGTGATGTATATGATAGATTATAAAGTGTTAAGGAAAAAAAGAAAAATAGAGCATGGAAAAAAAGGGTTGCAATTTTACAAAGGTTAGTTGGGGTAAGTCTCATTGGAAAGGCAACATTATCTTGGAATCCGCAGTCATCAAAAACTCTTCAAGATTGGCAGCTATCATGTAGCTATAAGTATCTAGCCAAAAAAATTATGTAAATGATTCTATAATTAAGGGTATAAACTGTTTCTTAGAAAAATCTTGTGATTCGCATAATTTGTAATGAATCAGCTAGAGAAAGTTGTAGAACGTCATGGTTCCCACAATAACAGCAAAGATGTCTTTGTCAATATGTAACAGTTCTACTCTATGATAAAATGGTTTCATGAATAGGCAGAAACCGCTTGCTGCTGAGCCACCTGGCATCTTGTGATGGAACATATTTTCAGCACCACAATCCCAGCCTTCGCTGGTGAGAAATGGTGGTTCATGCTCACCGAGGCATGCAGTAACACCTTGGCAATCCAGCCCTCCTTGGCATTCTGGGAGGTAACTTTGTGCTGGAAAATCCAAACACTGTGCCAGGTCCTTCTCCAGGCAACAGCTGAACTGACTCTTTTATGGTTTCAAGTCACATTTTTTGTTAAGGAAGATGGCATGGAATTATTTGCACATTGCAGAAAGGGTCCAAAGTTCATATGCTGCTTTGCAGTGGGCACAGCATAGATCTAATGAATCTTAAAGTTTTGTTGTAGCTTAAGTGGAACTCTACTGGTAGTCACTGTGCCATATAGACACTGTGGCACAGTATTTTCCTTTTTAAAAATATCTTGACCTTTTCTCCACGAAAACCAAACTATGAAATTGAGACACTTAAGACGTATTGTCCTTGAGTATGCAAACCCTGACAAGTGCAGGGACTTGGTGGAACTGGAGGGGGATTCAAGTTGGGGTATATCCCCGAGGAAGGGATCCTGTAATCTCTCTTCCATTTCTGGAGTTGAAGGTGAGAGAAAATGATATATTTTAGTAAATACTGGTGACTTTTGAAAAAGAAACTGTATCCTCTTAACAGCATCAACAGCTTCTAAGTAGAAATTGTACACCCTAACAAATTTGGGGATAACAGTGTCAAGTAACTCTCCACTGCTGCCATGGTAAGGTTAGAAAGAAGAACTAGATCATGGAGACATGTCTTGGAAAGAGAGGGCCTGAGGAAGCCCCACTAAGTCTCCATAACCCTAGGCTGCCTCGTGAAAGCAACCATGGCAGGAATGGGAGTGGGGACTTTATGGCCAGGCTGAGTGAGAAGCAGATGCAGTTACCCAAGGCATTGTCATTAGGATCACAGGCCTCTTGGTATAAACTAGCATACAGGCCATATCCAAAGGACAGATACAATACATTAAAGCTCAGTGGATGCCACTTTGAAGGGAACGGGAGCCACAAAGCTGATGTCTGCTCCATGTCATGATGGCATGTAGGTGTCTGTACTATCCCATGGGGGAGAAGACTTGGGGAAATAAAAATCTGGAATTGAGTAAATATAAGCCTGAATGATCAATAATAACCTATAATGGACAAGTTTACCCAAAGTTTAAAAAAAGGCACAAAAATTTTCTGTCTCCAAATACAGTAATAGCGCAAAGTAAAGATTTAGTTAAGGAAAAATAAGGCAGTTATACTTTTGCACACTTGAGTTTGTGGCTTTAAAATGTACACAATCGCAATCAGCACACCACAAATTGTACATCCCAGTTATCTGTCAAAGTAGCTGGCATCTGTTTCACCAAAAAAGAGAAAAGTATGCATTTTATCTATGGAATGGATCCTTCTTAGAAAGGCAACCTTTACTTGGTACAAATATTTCCCTGGGAAAACAATTAGTTTCTCATAATGTCTTTCCTCAAGCATTGTAGAAAGGGAGAAACTGTCACCTAATAAAGACAAGTGCTCATATTTATAATGCTGCAAGATGTATTCTAAGGACAACTCCCCAGCAGAATTTGGAAACACAAAATACAACCCTATTGGATGCATGGTGTTCTCCTTGGCCACTACCAAGACTAGGTCTCAGGATTCAATTTTTTCAACTTCCTTGTCTTGAAGGTTGTCTGCAAATTGGCAAGTCAGCCTCTAGCTTTCCTGGTCCTCTGTCTCCCTTCTCTGCGTCTTGGTAGATGGGTATTGTATATTTAAGTCCTGATATCTGGACAGCAACCTCCCCCTCCATACCAGTGTGGCTTTATCTTCCCAACCATGACCAACAGCAGCCAGTACCTCCATGCCCCCTGGAGGAGTTGTCCTCTGCTTCTGTCCACTGTTTTTAAGAAGGAAATCAGAAGTCATTCTGCACAAATTATCCTATGGATCACATTAATTCCATGCCAGTTGCTACAGTTTCCATAGAAAACACACACACACACACACACACACACACACACACACACACACACACACAC